>PVKE010028671.1:0-20765 GCA_004027555.1 Craseonycteris thonglongyai
AAATTTAACAATAAAATAAATAATAATAATAAATAAAGAAACAAGAAATATCACATGTAAACAGCCTAATATCACATCTTTAAAAACTAGAAAAAGAAGAATAAAAAAACCCCAAAATCTGAAGAAGGAAGGAAATAATAAAAGTTAGAGCAGAACTTAATGAAATAGATAACACAAAAACAATAGAAAAAATTAATGCAACAAAGAGAATAGTTACAATAATCCATATTAGAAATGAAGGAGAGGGGAAATTACAGCTCGTACTGCAGAAATACTAAGGATTATACAAGTATACTATGAAGAGGGGTATGCCATCGAATTTTGCAACCTAGAAGAAATGGACAAGTTTCTAGAAACATATGGCCTACCTAGACTGAATTAAGAACTGGATAATCTAAACAGACCAATCAACAGTAAGGAAATTGAAACAATCATCTAAAACCTTCCCAAAAGCAAGAGTCTAGGACCAGATGGTCTCTCTAACAAGTTTTTCCAGGCATTCAAAGAAGAACTGACACCTATCTTCCTCAAACTTTTACAAAAAATTGAAGAAAAAGCCATACTTCACAACTCATTTGAGGAAGATAATATTACCCTAATACCAAATGCATGGTGAGGAAAAACAGACCGGTATCTCTAATGAACACTGATGCAAAAATCCTAAACAAAATACTATCAAATAGAATACAATAATGTATTAAAAAGATTATACATTGTGATCAAATGGGATTTGTCCCAAGGCACAGGAATGGTTCAGCATAAGCAAATTGATCAATGTGATACACCACATAAACAAAATAAAAGATAAACACCATTTAATTATATCAATTGATGCAGAATAAGCATTCAACAAGATATAACATTCATTTATGCTCAAAACACTTAAGAAAGTGGGTGAAGAAGGAATACCTCAACATAATAAAGGCCATATATATCAAATCCTCAGTGGGTATCTTCTATACTTTTTAAAAGAGGTTTCTTCAGTTTTATTCTATACCCTGCAGTTTGTCATTTCTATAATTATCATTTTTATTTTCAAGACCATAGTCTTGTTGATACTCCTTCACCCTCCCACCTAAATTAGGGCTTCTTGTTCTTATTTAATGTGTGTACTTTCATCTGTTAACTCTCTGAAGGTAGTAATTATAGTTTTAATATTTTTTCATTTTTTTGAATATAATTTTCTCATGTTGTCTGTTTCTTCCATTTTTCCTTTTTGTTTTTTGAATTGGTCTCTGTTTTTTTTTTAATTAAAAAAATTTTTTTATATCATATATTTTATTACATAATCATCCTTGACAGTCTGCTCATATATACGAGTGAAACACTAATAAAGTTTAAGATTAATCTTCCTTGTATTTGCTTTCAAAATTTTTTTTAACTTTTTTGTTTCACATTCTCTTTGATCCTGTGTTTATGAGAAAGCAATTAATCAAAATGAATCTTTGCTATCATTTAAAGAAAAGTTTTTGGGAAAAGACTTGAATAAATGGTATGTTCTTAATGTGCTATTTAAAATTCTCTGTTAGGTCTGTTGAAATAGATCTCAAATGTCTCCTACCTGAAGCATTTCATGATGCTCCAACTAGGTATATCATTTCTGAAAATTTTTCATCTAACCTTGGACATATTTTCTTTTTTTATAAGATTCTTATATCTCATATTATTGTATTGTATGTTGTTCTTATACTCGCTCTTTCCCCATACCTGACCGTAACTCCTTGAGGTCCTTGAGTGATCTACAGAGTTACTCAGTAAAAATTTATTACATTAAGTGTTGTATATATGTTTTTCTTGAAAAATGTTAGCAATATATTAAATACTGGTGATATTATAAAAGGTAATTAATATAATAATGCAATAAAATTCAGATGTAAGGAGGAGAATCCTTAACTTAGATATTATGAAATCTTTCAATGTAGAAACTTAATTGTAACAAGTCTTTCTTTCCTCCAGGACACAAAAGAAAGAACTAGAAAGTCTGTCAATTTTTTGCCCATGCTAAGGATTCTATTACTTAGGTGATAGATATAATTAGTGTTGCTATATTATATTTGTTGTGTAATGAGGTATAATGTTGTGCTAGATGTATTCTAATCGTTTATAAATGTACTTTAGATAAACTAATATTTTAAATGTGTTAGAGATGCTAAATGTATAAAGAAGTCCACACTTGTAATATTCCTTTTAAAAACTAATTTTTAGTTTTTGTATTTTGTAAAATGTAAAACATTGATTTTTACAAATCAGTGTTGTAATTTTCTTTACTCGTGATCTTTAAAATGTTCAGAAGGAAACGGAAGCTGTTTCAGGACTTGAAACTAAATTACTCAGATAAAGGTTATTGCTTTAAAATAAGTTTATATTTCTAGTACTGTATTTTAGGAAACCTAGGTCATATTTATCTTTTAAAATGTATTAATATTTCTTTGAATATAAAGTAGAGGAAGACTACCATCTGCATTTTAATATATAAAGGTTGCTGTAGTATGGAAAACATGAGTGCTCACTAGTATGTTCTTTTGTAGAGCTAAATCAGTACTTAGGAAACTGATGGTATTTGCTTCATTACACAAACAAAGTTAAAGTGATTGTTAGGGTAGAGTATTTGTTTTTGTTTTCAAATTTTCTGGCACCTTACAAATAATTTATTGGGATATAACGTATGAGAATAGAAGCATTTACTCTAAAAATTCCATTCCTTTGAAACCATATTATTTGAGTACAGTGTTCATAGATGCTAAAAATATTTTTAATTGCCTGAGATTTGTGGGATACATGTGGAAAAGACACATTTGGTGTTTATAGTTTCAGTTGGTTAATTCTCAGTATCTATATCACTCTTCTCTCCTAATTTCTTCATGAAAAAATGTAATCATGTACAGATTTGTATTCGCTTGCAACACAAAATTAATGTGAATTCCATTTCAAACTAACCACCATCAAAAGTTTTTGAAAGTCTGGTTTATATTTTTTAAGTGCAGTGATGTGGATGGCCTGCTTACTTTTGATTTTTGGAGAAATACAACTTTAAAAATATTTTCAAGATTTTTAAGGTGAGGGTAATGGTGACACTATTAGTATCATATTTTGGTTAATTTAATGTCCTTCCTTTTTATTATGTATTTTTTTCCTATATATATTTCTTTTAGTATCGTTACCTACTAGTTTCTGTGAAAATAAAATTTCTTTGTTTATTTAAACAAAACAATCCCTGATATTGTTTTTTACTGTTTATTTTTCTTTTGACTATTTCTGTTTTATTTTTGAAGGCATTAGTGTTAGTTTCAATGAGAAGTCAAAGCATGGCTATAGATGACTACTGCCTCATCACTTAGAGCAAAATGCCTTAGGAAAGTGCCTTTTGAATTACTGCTTAACATGTGGTTTAATTTGTTTAGCTGGTTTTTGTTTTATTTTTTTAGAAGTTGGAGAAGATTGTTTTTCTGTAATTAAGTCTATCTTGTATTACTGAGTCAAGAAAACTGTAATTAATATATGGATATGTTCACTTTTGAAATTTAGAAAAGAAAACCAGTTATTTTTCACCAGAGTATCACTTAAAAAAACAGCTACTTAGTCACAATTTATTGGAAATTTACTTTTCATTTTAATATGTATCTTCTATTACTTGTTTTACTTTAGTTTTTTTTTTTATGGTTTGTTAGATAAAAGCACCATCTGTATTTATTTATTTATTTATTATATTGCTTTTTCTTTCATTTTTTTTAAAGCCCAGGTACTCATGGTTTTCTCTTTTAGTTTTAAAATACACACTTAGAACAAAATAAAGCATGTGTTGTCCTATAGTTGTCTCTCCTACATATTTTAATGGTAAAGAAGAGAGGAATTCTGGATATTCACTTGTGTTTTTCTCTTTCCTGGTCTCTCATGAATACATGACTTGATTTATCTTGATCAGCCTAGTAACTTGCTCCACATTTTTCCAAAAGTGCAAAGCAGTTTCAGCTAAAAATACACATATCAAAATGATCCAGAAATTGTGGCCACAGCTCAAAAATGCTGATCAATTTTGAAAATCTAAATCAACCTCGGCCATGAAACCAAGGGAAGAACCTTTGTGGTGGGGAACAGATTTCCAAAAGTTCACCACAGTCCTGTTCTTAGCTGGAGTTTGTGCTGATGTTGCCAGACAACTGAGGAATAGATGCAAAAAGCAGGAAGCATTATTGAATTGAGCCCTTGCGCCAATTTGGGAAAAGCAAATTAAAATGTAAAAGAATATTTTTCCATTCCTGGCAGCTCAACATAAAATGGCAAAATACATGGTTGCTGAAAAAGTCACAGAAATTGCTAATTTTGTCAGAATGGCTAATTTTTCCAATAATAATTTAGTCTTTTCAAGTTAAAAATGTATCTACACATGGTTAAAAAGTTTTTTTTAAACCCAAATAAAATTGTTTAAATGTACAAATCAAAGTATATATACATTTAAGTCAGAGTTTTTTGACATAAATGACTGTGTGCGTGGACTTGTTTAAATGTCTTCTGTTACTTTTCAGGTGCCCTTGAGGAATGGATGATGATGATTTTGGTGGTTTTGAGGTATGCACTGTTATTTACCCTATTGCTTATGTAATTGTTTTAACGTTGTTACTATAATGGAGTATAATATACTCTTTTAAAACAGTATTATTTACTATTAGCGTTCATGACTTTTTGTGATCATTTTGAAACTAATTTTGGTATAAAAAATGAAATCAAGGAAAATTAAAATATATCCTCTCTAAAAGTCTAACAGATTTATTGTTGTTGAACATTTTGGTTATGCCCATAGGAATGGTTTAAATTAAGGTAATTAAGTGCTGCTATGGAAGCACTAAGGACGATGTTTTAAAAATGGTCAGCGTATGATTTCGTTGGGATACACGTCATTTAGGAAATACGTATGAGATGAGAGATGAGTATTAGAAATCTGTCATGTATTTTCTTGTTTACACCTGTAATGAGTTGATTTCGTCTGTTAACTACATAGCCTTTCAGTGGATATAGGGCTAATTGATATGTTTATGTTGTTAGATTATTCTCTCAGGTTTGAGTTGGATATTTTGTAAGTGGAAATTGTTAGTTGAAGAAGCACTGCCTTTTCCTTAATTCTTTTCAGTGAGTGTTCATTTTATTGAAATATTTTGTAACCCAGTTATTTTTATGGAGCCAGTATAGTCTTGCAGGAAAATCTCTGGATTAGAAGTCAGGATGCCTGAGCTCAAGTCCTGGAACTACCATCAAATGAGCTCTGATTTTTTTAGTAAGATTTTAACCCAGTTTGGAGTTTGGTAAGAGGAGAGTATTAAAAAGAGTCCAATTAGTGACATTAATAGAAAATATATGGTGTTAAGTATGTATTCAGTGTTCTGAATATCATGAAAAAATGGTATGAGTTTATTTTCATTATGATCATTTTCTCTTCTGTTCATCTTTAATTTTGTCAATATGGAGATATTTAGAATATTAACATCTATTTTCTGCATTTCTAAAATTGTGTTTTGTTGAGCACATTTATATGTTTTCTATATTTTCTTTAATATCTTAGGTTTTGTTGGGTGATTGAATCTTGTTTATGTTACTAAAATATAACATTTAAAATTCTGTTAAAAATTTCTTCTGGGGAAGCTGGGATGGCTCAGTGGGTTAAGCTCTTGCTTTGCAGACCTGGAGCCTGAGGATCGAAACCTGGGCCTGGCCCATGCTGACTTATATGCTGAACTGGGGTGTGCCCCTAGTTCAGTTTTTGCCATGCTCTATGCAGGAAGCTCCCGGCCCAGTTTCTGCCCTAGGCAGCCTCGCACCCACCTGTGGAGTGAAACTATATGGAAAACTGATGCTGTCAACTGTGGAGACTGCTCTGTTCACCCCCTTTCTCGCTGTCTCTCTCTGTCTGTCTCTCTCTGTCAAAAAAACCCACAAAACTAAATCTTTAAAATTTTTATTTTTTCCTTCTGTTTTGAGGAAAATATATGTTTCAGATAAAATGTTAGTTTATCATTTAGAAGTTGTCAGTTATTTGAAGATTAAAATTTAGTATAGTGTCTTTTTTAAAACCATTCATGATTTATTAGATTATGAAAAAAATGAGTGGGTAGTGCCCCTTAGAGTAATTTATTCTTCAATGTTATAGTCAGTGGATCTATTACTTTCAATATTACATAGGTAGAATGTTAACCAGCCATTCTACTTTATATGGTTCCTAGGTTTCTTTCATTCTATATCATATTATAGAAATATGGAAGGTCTCTATCTTTGGTTATATATAAACTATGTTCATTTTTCATTGTTTGTAGAGAGTGGCTCCTATATTCTATGTCACTTATCTCCTGTAGCAGATTTTCCCAACCTCTTGGTTTACAGCTCAATGCACAATCTGAATTGAAATTATAGTCTTTTTTTCAATAATAATTTTACTGTGATCTGGACATTTAAGAAACAAAACTGTTGGGGAAGCCAGGATGGCTCAGTGGGTTAGGTGCTCACTTTGCAGCCCCAGGGACCGAGGATCGAATCCTGGCCCCGGCCCCGGCCCGTGTGGACCCATATGCTGAACTGGAGACTGCCCCCAGTTCAGTTCTCACCGGGGCAAGACCCTGGCCCAGTTCCTGCCCTGTGCAGCCCCGCCCACCTGTGGAATGAAACTATGTGGAAAAACCAATGATGTGCAACTATGGAGACTGTTCTGGGCCCTCCCACTTCTCTCTGTCTCTGACTGTATCTCTCTCTCTCTCTCTCTCTGTCAAAAACAATAAATAAATCTTAAAAAAACAAAACAAAACAAAACAAAACAAAACTGCCCTCTTACCCACATTTCAACATTAAGTAAATGTTTCATAGTTTCAAAAATATTTAAATATGAAGGATTGTTAATTTAAAATGTCAGATTTAGGAACTCTCTAAAAGTTGAATAGTAGTAAGTCTAGCTGGTAGATTATTCATGAATATGAATGATTCCTATTTATTTAGATTGCTTTCTAATTAGGTCTTGTGCTAATCAATGCAAAAGATTTTGTCTCTAGAATTTTAAAGAAAAAAGATCTGTTTTTCTTATATTACATGAGTAAGTGTGGTAAGTTAGAGTAGTTAGATACAAAATTCAAAAGTGAAAATGTGATTAAGCATATATAAAATAAAAATGTCATTGGTGGGAGATGTATTTGAGTAAATAAGGAAAATTTTTACTTAAAGATAATAGAGCATGAGTACGGGGGTTGGTGAATAGGGGAGTGGTAGCAATGAAGACAGAAGCAATTAAAGTGTTTACAGAGAATTTGAAAATGTGTGATGTATTACAAAGAATATGCTTGTAGAAATGGGAAATTTCATTGCTTAAATGCATTTCTGCTTTTCAGATCTCCTAAAATAATTATGCCTTTGTGTTTTAGGCTGCAGAGATTTTTGAAGGTGAAAGTGGTGAAACCCAAACTACATCTCCTGCTATTCCATGGGCTGCTTTTCCTGCAGGTACTAGTCTGCTGTAACTAGGAATTTGTTTCTTACATAACATTTTGGCCTTTTATTTCAAAGCCTCTTTCTATCTTTGCAGTTGACCTTTTTGACCTGAAAAATGGAATGATACAGATATAGTTTACTGTTTTTGGTAACAAATTATGAATTGCCTATCAAATTCTGCAATGGTATTTTGAGATATGATTCAAAACATGATATGAACATTAAATGAAATTGAAGTACAATTTACATTTTCTAATTTGTCTTACCAGTAGTTTTAGGAAGGTGAGGTACAAATAATTTTTTTATGTATCTAGTTCATTAATTAAAGATTCCTTCCTCTTATATTCTGTAAATATTCTCAAAATAATTTATCTCCACCAGTATTTAAATTTAGAATTGTTTTTCAGAAAGGCCATTTAAAAGTATTAAAAATTAAAATTATCCAAAAATTAAGGACAAATATAAATTCCATTATTGAGAGATATTTTTGGAAGACTTAATGTTCAGTATTAATATAATTCATGTCTAAATAGTATTTTCAGTTTTCTAGACTTTTTGTTCTGCTAAATTGTAAAGTTGAAAGTAGAAGATATAAATATTGTATTTAAACAGTTTTGCTTAGTCTTATATTCTTAGAGGTATTCATCCTGCTAGTATTTTCCCCATACTTAATATGAATTAGGTACTATGGACATACTTGTATGTCCTTTACTTCAAGGGAAGATAGGACAGTCACATGCTTAATTGTGATTTGGGAAGAATGGTGATTTTGTGTTCCATTTGTTTAGCAGATAGTATCTCATGTGGGGTCTGAGCCGAGTACCCTCCCTTAAGGTGGGTTTTTATTGTTGATCTAGGCTTTGAAGGATGCATATGATTTCAATAGGCAGAAATGGGAGATGGAGAAAGATTTTGAAGGGGAAAAAATAAATGGAACAAAGGTATCAATAAATGTGGGAAAGAGCATGGCATAATTAGGAGGCACATTCTTATTTGAGGACATTGTATGAGTTCATAAACTCATCCTAGAAAAAGTGCTACATACCTCAGCACTGAATGTCACTACTGTCACATTGGGAAGTACTCCCCTTAGGAAGCTATGCACCAACACTAGCACCTACTCCACCCTATGAAGCAATTCTGGAACTCTTTTTCTGGAATGGCCATCGGAGCTGCCATCATATTACCCTTGAAGTCCTGAATGTCATCAAAATGTCTTTCTTTCAATATTTTCTTTATTTCTGGGTAAATAAAAAAGTCATTGGGGGCCAGATCAGGTGAGCAGGGAGGGTGTTCCAATGCAGTTATTTGTTGACTGGTTAAAAAATCCTTCAAAGATAGTGCCATATGAGCTGGTGCATTGTCATGATGTAAGAGCCGTGAGTTGCTGGTGAGAAGTTCAGTTTCCATCTTACTTTCATGCAGCCTTTTCAGCACTTCCAAATAGTCTCTTTGTCCAGTTGGTACAAATTCATAATGAACAATCCATCTGATATCAAAAAAGATTAGCAAGGTTGTTTTGGACTGAGTACTTTTTTGGTTGTGGAGAATTGGCTGACTTTCATTGTGCAATTTGATGCTTCCTTCAGGGTCATATAGGTATACCCATGTTTCATGACCAGTGAAAAAACAGCCTAAAAATCGTTTTCCGTTTCCAAAAGGTCTTGGTGAACATTAACGTTCCTTTGCTTTATGTTTATCAGTGAGCTCCTTTGGAACGATTTTTTGCACACACCTTTCTCATGCCAAGATGTTTAGTTAAGATTTTCCTGTTTCTCAGTGGATGTTTTCTTGGTCTGCTATGCTTCTCACAATCAGCCTACAATTTTGACACACAGTTCAACAAATTTTTGCAATATTTTGACAGTTCTTCTAGTTATTAGCCTCCCTGACCTCTCTTTATTAGTGATACTTTCACTCCCCTCAGAAAAAACATTTAATTTATTTGTACACTGATGTTTTCTTCATGACATTATCACCATCAACTTGGACTAACATGTCCCTGATTTCACTTCCACTCTTGCCATATTTAACAAGAATTTTAAAGTTTGTTCATCACTGTAATTCAAGCTCCAACATTCTTGCAATAACACACACAGAAAACATACAACAAAAATGAATGTCACTCAGCAAGACACCATACTACATGTTGACACTAACACAGCACTGAGACGCTGATATGCTGAGGTTCTGAAACCTTTCTGAATTGTTTGTACAGTGCTGCCAATGTAAGCTCATTGTGGCAAGTTCGTGAATTTAATTGTCAGACTTCATATATGTTGTTTCCTTTGCCTGGAATTTTCTGTCTTGCTTTCCACTTCCACTGTTTCCTACTCCCTTACCGTACTTCCTCCTATTTGTTTTATGTGTTATTTCTTGCTTTAATATTTCTTTTTCTGGGAAGCTTTCCAGAGAGCCCTCCCATGTCTACTTGCATCTGTTTTCTAATGTTCATGTTATACCTAATTTCTGTGGGGTTAGGCACTATGTTTGTTTGTCCTATTGTTATGTCTTAAATGCCAAGCATAGTGCGTAGCTTATTGTTGGCCCTCAATAAATATGTGTAGAAAGAATAGTCAAAGAGAGAAAATGAATAAATGCATAAATATCTGAAGGAATAACTAGACTAAGGTGGCAATGGAAATTAATAGGAAGATTTGGGATAATGATATTTATGTAATGGTTTAGGATTCATAGTGTGCTATCACATTTGTTTATTATAAAGTAGGTAGGGCACCTATACTATTTCTGTTGTACTTCTGATGATAAAAAGATGGTTTATAAAAGTTTTAGAGTTTGATACAGATATATATTTTTAGGAATGAATTACAGGTTTTCAAATTCTATCTCAGTTTTTTTTCCATAGCCGTGTCAAAGCTGTCTGACTGACTGGTTGTGAGGGTGAAGGAGGAGTCAGAATTGATTTTGGTTTCAAGCCTTGGTTCTGAAAGAATGGTATTATCATGAACAGAAGGAGAGAATTTAAAAAGAGTTGGTGTGGGATAGCATGAAGCCTTAACATCTTTTTTCCAGACATACAAGTCCAAGTTGAAGAGAAAGGTCAGGGCTGGAGTTCTTGGTTTGGGAGTTTTTCCATTGACATGACAGTTGAAGTTGTAGGAGTTTATTAGTGGAAACAATATATAGAGAGAATATGGTGAAATAGAGAAATTTGATTGTCCATAGTTAGGGAACAGGGGAAAGGAAAAGAGAAGACTTGAGAGTTAAGAAGAGTATGGGCTAGTGCTGCAACAGAAACATCAGTAGAAAATTTCTAAGATGTTATGTTCACTGATGTCAGAGGCTGAAGAAGGTCAATGAGATTTGAGACTGAGAGGAAACCATAGACAGTTATAAATGGCTTTTAAGGAAATAGTTTCAGTAGACTGGAAGTTGAAGCTAAATTGCACTTCTTTATTTTTTGTGAAAGCAGGAACTGAGTCTGTTTTTCTATATTTATTGTGGCAGTGCATTAAAGAATTGTGTGTCTAATTCCTGTTCTCCAAAAGTGAATATTATGTCATCTCACCCTCTCTTTTTATACATACATACATATATGTGGATATATATATATCCATGTCTAGTCCTCAAAGCCTAATGAAATGAACATTAAAGAATAATACCTGTAGTGCATACACACACACACACACACACACACACACACACACACACACATTCACACTCTCGCACACACATGCATCTCCCCTTTACGTCCTTAAAAACTTTTAGAACTTTTAGATCTGAAGAAAGTCCTGTTTCTGAATTTCCTTAGAGAAGGAGTGGAGGAAAACAAGCTGAAGTTAAAGACGGGGTAGGTGTTTGTTCAGCCAAAGCAGCCCTCTTTTGTTGAAGATATTTGTCTTTCTGTAGCTGCTGAAGAAGTCAGTCTCAGATTCAGGTATATGGGAGTTGTTTAGACCAGAGTAATGTGAACAACCTAATTAGCATAGCAATTTAATCATTTCCACACTGAAGACCAGAGAAGATATGGACCTTTAGAGTTCTAAAACAGATTTTTGTCAGTTTAAGAAAAGATTAATACATATTCTCCTTTTGTCTGTTTTCCCACCTATACCCTAGCTGTCTATAATCTATATGAAAACTATTTCTATAGGAGATGAATATTAACCAACTTTTACCACAGCTTAAACTCCAAGAAGATTACTCAGAAACATTTGGTTTAATTTTTTAAAGTACTTGGGGAAGGATAGAAATTTTCATTCTTGGGGTTAGGATAAAGGATTTTGTTAAGTAAATAGTGTAGTGGACTTAGTGTGTCTAATGATTATCTTGTATTAGTAGGAAGACTTCATAATAGCAATTGAAATAACAAATTTATTTTATTTTATTATTATTATTTTAAAAAGATTCATTTATTGTTTTTGACAGAGAGAGAGAGAGATACAGTCAGAGACAGAGAGAAGGGGGAGGGCCCAGAACAGTCTCCATAGTTGCACATCATTGGTTTTTCCACATAGTTTCATTCCACAGGTGGGAGTGGGGCTGCACAGGGCAGGAACTGGGCCGGGGTCTCACCTCGGTGAGAACTGAACTGGGGGAACTGCCCAGCTGAGCATATGGGTCCGCATGGGCCGGGGCCGGGATTCAATCCTCGGTCCCTGAGGCTGCAAAGTGAGCGCTTAACCCACTGAGCCATCCTGGCTTCCCCGAAATTTATTTTTTAAAAGTGTCTGTTGATAGCCTGCAATACTGCTAATGAATCAAATTACCACAGGACATGCATATCACTGTAATATTAGCATCATTTACGTAGTGGGATCTTTTAAAATGCTAGTTTACATGTAGTGCTGATGATGAAATTAATAAATTGCCAGTCAGTAAGTAAAGTGTGCATGTTCTTTCCTTCTTTCTCTTTTTTTCTTTTTTGTTAAATTTATTGGGGTGACATTAATTGATATCAATTACATTGTTTCCAGGTGTACAATTCTATATTACATTGTCTGTACATCACATTATGGGCTCACCACCCAGAATCAGTTCACTTTCCATCACCGTATCTTTCTTTATACAAACTATTATCTCCCTAGGCATCATATCTCATTAACGTATGGCATCTAATATAAAAGGTGTCTCTCCACTTCTGTTTTCATAGAGTCGGAGAATGTAAATAAGAGATGAATCCATGGAATTATCAATCTTCTTTTTTCCTCTGGTCTTTACTCTCAGTAAAAGTTTGGTGATTATTACTTTATTTTAGTAAAAGCTACTCAGTGAGAATTGCCTTTAGTCTAGCATTTTCTACCTATTTCTGAGCCTTATCCTCTAGCTTG
This sequence comes from Craseonycteris thonglongyai, assembly GCA_004027555.1. Lineage (NCBI taxonomy): Eukaryota > Metazoa > Chordata > Mammalia > Chiroptera > Craseonycteridae > Craseonycteris > Craseonycteris thonglongyai. The sequence goes on from PVKE010028671.1 coordinate 12,753, forward strand.
TCCTCCATGGCTGTTCTGCTTGGAATCTGTGAGCTAGTCAAATTGTGACCTACATTGCTTTCCAGGATTATGTGTACTCCTCTCTCTTTGCCATTGCTCTTGATTGTAATACTGCCTCTCATGTCTCATCTACTTCTTTTTTTTTTTTTTTAAGATTTATTTTATTAATTTTTGACAGAGAGAAACAGAGACAGAGAGAGACAGAGAGAAGGTGGAAGGCCCAGAGCAGTCTCCATAGTTGACATTAGTTTTCCATATAGTTTCACTCCACAGGTGGGCACAGGGCTGCACAGGGCAGGAACTGGGCTGGGAGCCTCCCACATAGGTCCCTGCAAGAACTGAACTGGGGGCACACCCCACTTCAGCATGTAGGTTCCATGGGCCGGGGCCAGGATTCGATCCTCTGTACCCGGGGCTTCAAAGCGACCGCTTAACCTGCTGAGCCATCCCAGCTTTCCCTCATCTACTTCTTGAGTCTTCTTTTTTCTTTCTTTCAAGCAAAGGTATAAAGCAAGCTTGTCTAACTAATGGCTTGCGGGCTGTGTGAAGCCCAGGCTGGGTTTGAATGTGGCCCAATACAAATTTGTAAACTTTTTAAGCACATTATGAGTTTTTTGCCTTTTTTTTTTTTTTTTAGCTCATCAGTCATCATTAGTATTAGTGTATATTATGTGTGGCCCAAGACAATTAATTCTTCCAATGTGGCCCAGGGAAGCCAAAAGATTGGACACCCCAGGGCATAAAAATTTCACTGAATTTGTTCCATATCTTGTAACTGCTTCTTTACTACTGTGTCATTTTTTCTGCACCATTTGATTGGCACTTAGGTTATACGAATTTATATATATTTTTAATTGTGCTAAAATACATGCAACATTAAAATTACCATATTCATTTTTAAATGTACAGTTTACTATTGTTCAGTATATTCATATTGTTGTACAATCAAACTAGAAATTTTTCATCTTATAAAGCTGAAATTCTGTAGCAATGAAACAATAACTAACTACCCATTTCCTTCTTCCTCCACCCCTGGCAACTGTCATTCTACTTTTTATCTCTATGAATATGACGTCTCTATATTTCTCATATAAATAGAATCTTGAAGTATTTGTATTTTTGTGACTGACTTATTTCACTTAGCATAATGTCCTCAAGTTTCATCCATGCTGTAGCATATGTCAGAATTTTCTTCTTTTTTAAGACTGAATAATATTATACTGTATGTATAGAGCACATTTTTTTAATCCAGTTATCTTGTTGATGGACACTTGGGATTCTTCCTTTGGCTAGTGTAAATAATGGTGCTGTGAATCTGAGTGTTTTCATTTGTATTTTAAAAATATTTTATCAGTATGACTCCTACCATGTCTACATGTCTGTTTTCATCTAAGCTTTGGAGGGCAGAGACTGCATTTTAATCCTTTTTGAATTCTAGGTACAGTACACTCTCAGATAACTGGCACCCATGGGGATTGGTAGGTGCTAGAAAGATGTAGTTTCTGGTTGCTTCAGAGTTACTATTGAAAATAGGCCTAACTAATAATATATAGTTCATATTTATATCATACCCATAAAATCTATAATGCCTTGATATTAATATTGGAATACAGTAATTAAAGGCAAATTAAGACAAAGACAAACAACTTAATGTAACAGTTTTATTACAGAAACAATTTGTGGATGCAGTGTGCAATTTTAGTTAAATGGCAGTCAATAAACTTTTCAACTTAATGAACTTCATTAACAATTTTTTTTTAACTTCAAGTAATTTAGAAAGAGAACACACATTCACACTTAAAACTGTATAGTAGGGGTAGAGAGTTTACTGTGTAGACATCTTACCAGAATCATCAGGATCTGATGATATAGCTTAAGACAGAATCAGGAAAAATGGATGTGGATGGTTTTGGACCTATATCAGTAGATGGTGCTGTACTAGCAAACTTGTGTGCAGCTTTCTTGAAAAATGAGCGATTATCATCTTGCTTTGAGGCCCTACGCTTCTCACACAAAGTCAGGTTTTGCATGATGTGCAGCTGCATAACATGCTGAGAAGTGAAGAAGGTTTGCTGTTCTGCAAAAGCTATTACAGTTTCAAATGCTGCATTAGCTCTCTGCCAGGATACTTTTTCCACCTCACACCCATCACCATCACTCCCTTCCTCCTCTGCAATATTAATTTTTCCATGATTCACAACAGCTTCTATGATATCTTTTGTATCCAGTATGTGAATTATTGGAATAGCTTCATCCACAGCAAGCCAATTATCAAGTTCATCTCGAGACGGATTCATTTTGTCATTAGCAGAGTCAGCCAACTCATAGATTTCATCACGAACTCTGCTAACGGCAGTTGCACTATTGACTGGAAACCCCTTAAAGTTGGAGGAGGAGGAGAATTTCACAGACCTCACAGTGGCCACAGCTGTCTCCAACATTTCCGTAATGTTTCACTTCCCCCAGAATCCCAAGCACAACTGACAGTGTAGATAGCATCTTTGAGATTATATTTTTTCTGAGAGTCAAGAATTGTCCCATCAAAATTAGTCATTTTTCATATGAAGTTATGCCTGTAAAATGTTTTATGTTTACATTGGTGAGTTGGTGGGAGACAAACATGTGATGTGCAAAGCATGGGATTATATTTACCTGGCATACCAAGTTTAAAGTTACATTTCTGCTAAAAATTTATTTTAATTTGTATTTAAAGTATTGGTTCTTCGATCTTTCTTTCTTTCTTTTATTTATTCTTTTTTTCTCTCTCTCTGTTCTCTCTCTCTCTCTCTCTCTCATTCTCTCTCTCTCTTTCTTTCTTTCTTCTTCTTCTTCTTCATTTTTTTTTTTGCTAGTTACTGAAGTTCCTAATGGAGAGCCTGTTGTACCTAGGATAGCATTGTGCCTTGTTATTTAACAATGCTCAGTAATTGTTTCTTGGTTGTTAACAGAGCAGAGTTACTTTAAAGTAACTGTTTTTGATTTTGTAAATTCTCTGGAGGTATATAAATAGTCCTTCAGTCACAAGCCTGAAGAAGGCAAACCTAAACTTTCCTGAAAAATGTAATTTTGGAAATCTTAGATAAATACTCATAGATGGCTACGAAGTTATTTCTTCTCTGGCTCAGGTAACTTTCTAGGTCATTCCCGATTTAGACAAATGATCTGGAAATAATGATTACCAAGTCACAGATTCTCACAAATAGAGAAAAACAGTTTCACTTTTACTTTTTTTCCTGGTTCTACTGTATGTCAGCAGGTAACAGTAGAGGACAGGAGAGGTTAGACTAAATTTTAGTGCAAAATATTAGGAGTCTAGAAGCAATAATTGCAGTATCCTTATCTTTTACCTGCTACTTTTTTCTTGTTTATTTTTATAAACATTTTATTCAAAGGAAAATCAATCCAGACTTTGCATGGCATATAAGATCAAAAAATTTTCGAGTTGGCTACCCATGGAGCTGTAATTTTTATTAATTTTATTTTTGCTAATCAGTTTTCACATTGTTCTCAATTAACTATTTTTTATACATTTTTTATAAGACTGGTGATGCTCTACTTTTTAGGAAATTAATTTCAAAATACATGTTTATCTTCTGATATACACAGATGTGTACATTGACATATAAGTATAAATAGATATACATCACAATATAGATATCTATATTATAAATAGATGTATATTTTGATTTATTCTCTTTTCTTCACTTCTATAATACATTTCAGTGCAACTTTATCTTTTCTTGCCTTCCAAGTTCTAAGAGCATTACTTGTTAGTCTTATTTGATTTCAGTGTGTTGTTAATTGTTTTCTGATTGTAGCAGACCCAAAGTTTTAGAACCTATAGATTTATTTAAATTTATTTTTAGAGTATTCATTCATTCACTCACTAATTTACTCATTATCATATGTTTAAAAGTACAAGGGCTATCGGAAAAAAATCCAGTCATAAATGCCTCTATTTTTCATATTATATGGCTGGATACTTTCAGGACAGCTTTTATATACTATGTATCAGATGCTCAGTGCCATGTGCTGTGAATTTTACTCCCTTTTTCATATGAAAATTATTAGAGATGACAGAATATTTCATGAAATGTTAATATTGGCAAGCACTTGTATCAATAACCTTAGCTTCAAATCTTTGATAGAGGTTGTATGAAAAATATATGAGGTCAGAAAGTATTGTTCTGTTGCCATTGTGTACAGTGTGGGTGGTGCTGGTTTAGAGGCAAATGGCCTGTTCACTTTTTCCTTTTAACTATATAAATATAAGTTGTCTAGAAGGCGAGGTGGGAGGCAAAACCGTGAATACTGTCTTTTCCAATATGTTTCTGAGTTCCTTGAAGGACTACACAGACCACATTAGAATGCATTGACCATCAAAGGGAAAAACAAGTGGTCCAGATAGATACTTTAATCCAAATTAGCTCCTTCAAAACAGCTTATATAGAAGGAGAATTAACTGTCAGAAGCCGACCCTTTAGAAGGAATAATGGGAATTGGACCAGCAGATGTTGAACCAAATAACTTAGATGTGGTTTACTTTGCATCTGGAGCTATTTGCATACAAAGCCAACAGGAAAGTTCAAACATTTTTCTCAAGACATTGGCAGAGAGAAACCTGGAAGACAGATGCCTTTTTGATTTCATGGTTCAGTTTTTCCATTCTCCTTTCTCCTGGCCAGGAAAACCTAGGACAACAAATCGGTCATTTTATTAATATCTCATTACTCTCCTTGCTAACTCTGTTTTTCCAGTAGAATCTGTGTTACACTTCTACAAGAGTTCAGAACCTGAGTCCATGCATTTTTGTTTGAGAAAAAAATTGTTGCAATATTTTTCTTTACATTAATCTGAAGAATAGTAAATATTAACTGAATTTTACTCTGATCTACATTTGATGTAAACTTTTAAAGTGACTTATTAGATATTCACATACCAGTATTATAATAGGTAATATGTACCCATACCGTTTAAAAATTTTTCATTCTTTTTACTACTTTGTATCCATTTTAAACATTTTTTTTTCCAGAATGTAAACTGATTTCTATTGTAGTGTAATAATTTTGTAATAATTTTGTACCTATTATTTGAATAGATGATTGCCAGATAGCTTCTTTTTGATACATCTGGTATTTCTTTAATAACTCCTTGGTTACTCATTTACCTTTTTTTTTTTTTTTTAATGGAGCCAGATTTTATAAAGAACTAGGGTAATAGCTTCAGTAAAGCTGTGAGTTATTACTATACATGAAAATATTAGTCTTTATAGCAGTTCCTATGTTTATTAATGCATATAAAAGAGAATATATCAGTGATATTTGTTATGATTTTGAAGATTAGGTTTATAGTTTGCTTTAGAATCAAATATCTCTGACAGTGGAGTGAAGAGTTCTCCTTTTGGCTTCAACTAACTGTGTAACTTCTCTGAAACTCAGTTATCTAATCAATAAATTCAAGGACTAGATGGTATGTAAGTGTTCTTTCAAATTTTGAGTTCTAAGTTTCTTAAAAAATTTTTTTTTCTGATCATAATGTCTGTAATATGAGTAACCTTCCACTAGGTGAATCATAGTATCTGATTTTAACTGTGTGGTCCAGCTGTCATGGTACTAATCTAATAAATTACATTTGCTCTAAAAACAAAGCTATAAATACAGAACACGAATATTTTTTTTTTAAAGATTTATTTTTATAGGTTTTTGACAGACAGAGAGACAGATAGAGAGAGACAGAGAGAAGGGGGAGAGCCCAGAGCAGTCTCCATAGTTGACAGCATTAGTTTTTCATATAGTTTCACTCCACAGGTGGGCCCAGGGCTGCCCAGTGCAGGAACTGGGCCGGGGGCTCCCATATAGGCCCCAGCAAGAACTGAACTGGGGGCACACCCCAGGTCAGCATATGGGTCCGCATGGGCTGGAGCTGGGATTCGATCCCTGGTCTCCGGGGCTGCCAAGCGAGCATGTAACCTGCTGAGCCATCCCAGCTTCCCCGAATATTTTTTTTTTATTGTTAAATTTCTTAGGGTGTTATTGGTTTGTAACACTTAAGATAATTTCTAGCTATACAATTCTACATTACACTGTCTATGCACTGCATTATGTGCTCACCACCCAAAGTCAGTTCTCTTTCCATCACCATATACTTGATGCTCCCTCCCTATTCCCCATACCCCACTCTCCCACCCACCTTCCCCATTATCCTCAGGTAACCACTAAACTATTGACTGTGCCCATGAGTTTTTGTTTCTTTGACAGAACACAGATATTAATGTGAAGAACTGTAAAACTGAATAGAAACTAGGTCCTTTTCTATGTATTTTAATTATTATCAGTTACTGTTTAAACTGATTTTTTTTACAATATGTTATAGTAAAATCTTTTACCTATTCTTTCTAATTCTGAACTTAACTTTTCAAAAAGACAGTAATTTGATTTTTGGGATATTATAGAATACATTTAAAAATAATAATGATTTAAAATAGACTTTTGTATGGATTATCTCATATAACTAAAGAATGAACTCTTGCCAACAAACTATTCTTCTATAAGATGAAGATATGCTCTTTTAAATGTTAAATTTATTAGGGTGATATTGGTTTGTGAAAATTACATAGGTTCCAGGTGTACAATTCTACATTACACTGTCTTTGTATTGCATATGTGCTCACCACCCAGAGTCAGTTCTCTTTCTGTCACCATATATTTGATGTCCCCACCCTACTCCTCCTCCCCTACTACTCTCCCACCCACCTCCCCCTTTACCATCAGGTAACCACTAAACTATTGACTGTGTCCACAAGTTTTTGTTTTTTTGTTACTTTCAGTTTTTTTTTAATATATTTTTATTTATTTATTTATTTTTGACAGAGAGAGGAGAGAGAGAGAGAGAGAGAGAGAGAGAGAGAGAGAGAGAGAGAGAGAGAGAGAAAGAGAAAGATACAGAGAGAGAACTGAACTGGGAGAGCTCCCAGTTCAGCATATGGTTCCGCACAGGCCGGGGCCGGGATTCGATCCTCGGTCCCCGGCGCTGCAAAGTGAGCGCTTAACCCACTGAGCCATCCCGGCTTCCCCTACTTTCAGTTTTATATTCCACCTAAAAGTGAAGTCATATATTTCTTGATTTTTTTCAGTCTGAATTATTTCTCTTAATGTGATGGTTTAAATGTCCATCCATGTTATCACATATGGGCACATTTCTTCTTTTCTTATCGCTGAGTAGTATTACGTTGTGTAAATGTACCACATCTTCTTTAGTCATCTTTCAAAGGACACTGGTTGTTTCCATGACTTGGCCACTGTAAACAGTGCTGCGATGAACATTGGGGTACTTATATCTTTGTGAGTTAAGGTTTTCAATTTTTTGGGGGGGTGGGGTGGGGTGGGGTAGATACCCAGAAGAGGGATTGCTGGGTCATATGGCAATTGTATTTCTAATTTTTTGAGGCATCTCCATACTGCCTTCCATAGTGGTTGTACCAATTATCACCATAATCCTGAATTAGCCAAAAACAAGACAAAACAAAACAATGTAAAATAAAACAACAACAACAACAACAAAAACCTTAGGTTCTGTTTAGCTCAGTAACAGTAAGAATCATTGCCTAGCATTCTTACACCACTATATAAATTTCTTCTACATAGCTATCTTTCTGAATTATGTTTCTTTGGCCTTAGAAAATAAACTTTTTGTTTTTGACAGGCAGACACATATATACTACAAAGGGCATGAAAGAAAAGGGACATATTAATGGTATGAATACAGTGAAAATCTTTTTAATTGTAGTTCCCTGGTCTCACTACCTTGATATAACTTTTATTTATTTATTTATTTATTTAAATTTATTGTTAAATTTGATGAGGTTACATTGGTTGGTAACAATTAGACAGTTTACAGATGTACAAGTCCACATCACATCATTCATGCATCGTATTATGTGCCCATCACTCAGTATCAGTTCCCCTTCCATCACCTTATATCTAGTGCCCACTCCCACCTCCCCCCACAACTGTC
>PVKE010028672.1:0-20766 GCA_004027555.1 Craseonycteris thonglongyai
CATCCCACTACTGGGCATCTACCCAAAAAACCTGAAAACCTTAATCTTTAAAGATGTTTGTACCCGCATGTTCATCGCAGCACTGTTCACAGTGGCCAGAACATGGAAACAACCAAAATGCCCTTCGATAGATGACTGGATAAAGAAGATGTGGTACATTTACACAATGGAATACTACTCAGCGATGAGAAATGATAAAATACAGTCATTTCTGGCAACATGGATGGACCTAGAGACTATCTTATTGAGTGAAATAAGTCAGAACGATAGAATCCGGAAAAATATGACCTCACTTATAGGTGGAATATAAAACTGAAAGTTACAAAGACACAGAGACCTATGGACACACCCAATAACTTGGTGATTGCCTGAGGGAAGGGGAGGAGGGGGGAGGGTGAGAGAGTGGAGGTGGGAGAGGGCACCAGCATTATGGACACACTCAATGGTTTGGTGTTTACCTGGAGAGGAGGGGGGAGGGGGGAAGGGAGATTTGTGTGGGGAGGGGGGAGTGGGCACCAGATATATCGGGTTGGAGGGGGACCTGATTCTGGGAGCTGGGCACATAATGGGATGCATGGGTGATGTGATGTGGAGTTGTCCATTGGAAAACTGTCTGATTGTTACCAACCAATGTCACCCCATTAAATTTAACAATAAAATATAATAATATCAAAAAAAAAAAAGTTTCAGCTATGCAGTGGTTCCTTTTCTTAAGGATGTTTCTTACCTCCATTCTCTTTGTAAATTCAAACCTTTACTTCCTCCCCTTTTGTGTTTTCGTTGTTCCAGTTTATCCCTATTACGGTCTGAGGTCCATTCGCCTTTTTCAGTATTTCTTGAAATACTGGCCTTGTGCTGGAGAACTTCTTCAGTTTTTGTATTTCTGAAAAATTCTTTATTCCTCCTTCATATCTAAAGGTTAACTTTGCTTGTAGAGGATACTTAGCTGGTAATTTTTCTCCTTTAATATTTTCAATATTTTGTTTCATTCCCTTCTGGCTTGTAGATTTTCTGTTGAGAAATCTGATGAGAGTCTGACGGGCTTTCCTTTATAGATTATGGTGTTCTTTGTTCTGGCTGCCTTGAGGATTCTTTCTTCATTTTTGACCTTTGACATCTTCAGTATAATGTGCCTTGGAGAGGGTCTATTAGGATTCAAGTAGTTAGGGGTCCTGTTTCCTTCTGAGATTTGCGGTTCCAGCTCTTTCCATAGATTTAGGAAGTTCTCATCTCCTGTTTGAGTAAATCCTCTGTGTCCATCTTATTCTCTGCTCCCTCCGGAATACCTATTATTCTTACATTACTTTTTCTAATGGAGTCAGATAGTTCTTATAGAGATTTTTTATTTCTTTTAACTCTTAAGTCTCTCTCCTTCTTCTTTCTGTGACATTTCCAAATTTATGTCTTCAATTTCACTAATCCTTTCCTCCATCTGCTTCCTATGCTAGCTATTTTATTTTTCATTTCTTTTATTGTGTTGTTTATCTCCAGAATTTCTGTTTGTCTGTTTATAGATTCAGTTTCCTTTTTGAGATCACTTAGCTCCCTCTGTGTACTCTGCCAGTTTTCTTTGAGGTCTTTGAGTGTTTTTGCAGTGTCTTATAATATTTTCTGTTGTTTATTTGGTTTTCTTATAGTGGGAGACTTCCTAGAAGTTGGGCTTCTCTTTGACTCAGTTACTATGTTCTCTGTATGCATGCTCTTTGGGAAGGTATGGTGGATGGTGGTATTTTAAGCCTCTGAGATCTCACTGCAGTCAGAAGCTGCCACACTTGTGCTTTAGTTTTCCTAGATCCCTCTGCTGGCTTCAGGGGGAAAGGTGTGGGTGGGGTTTGTTGTGAACTGTGTAGGTCTGTTTGCCTTCACAGGGTAATTAATGGTGGCTTCCTTCTGCTGGCTTCAATGGGAGGAGCTGGGGCGGGGTTTGTTGGAAAAGGTACAGGTCTCTTTGTGTCACAGGGCAATGGTGGCTTCCCCCAGCAGCTCATTGAAGGCAGGCTCTGGGTGAGGCCGGCGAGTTGAGCCTTGGGAGAGAACAAGGGGAAACAGCCAGGTTGTGTGTCCAAGGCCACACAGTGCTCTGGTTGGGGCCCCACCTCATGGAGGACAACTCTGTGTTTTAGCCGCCAGCACACTCCCGCTCCTGGCACTCTAGTCACCGAAACGCTTGCTTCCTTCTCGTGCCGCTGCCCTTACACTCCGTGGGCTGCCAGCTCCGGACTCCTGACCCACGCACTGGCAGCCGGATCCTCACTGTGGTCACCCGCACCGATCTCTGGGTGCTGCGGGTGCCTCGCTCCGGCTTCCTGCCCCGCGCTCCGGCCGCCCTCACCGGGGCCTCTTGTCACTGTCAGCCACGCCCGCCTTTCCCGTCCACCCTGCGCTCTGGCGTCTACGCCTCCGCCTCTGTCGGAGCCTCCAACCCGCTCAGAGTCGTTCTGCTCCTGGACCCGCGCCCCCAGCTCCCACCTCCGTCAGTCTCTCCTCTGCTGGACTCGGGTCACCCAGGTAGGTCTCCAGGTCGCCTCTCCAGCGTATCACTGCACTGATCCTTTTCTTTCTCTCTCACTTGCCTCCCCTTCTCAGGCTTTAGGTATTTTCTTGTGATTAGTGGGTTGGATTCTGTGGTTGGATTTTGGTTGTTTAAATTGTTGTCTTTCCAGGAGAGGTTTCAAGAACTTCTCTCACGCTGCCATCTTGATGACGTCTCTTTAAATCCTGTAACAATATTTACCACATTTATTCAAAGAAAGGTTCAGGTCATCATTTATTTTTCCCTCATAATAACTTCAGATTAGTACGTTTTAATCTTTTCTTTTTAAAAAATATTTACTATTTTTGACAGAGAGAAGGGGGAGGGTCCAGAGCAGTCTCCGTAGTTGTACTCATCAGTTTTCCACATGGTTTTGTTCTACACAGGTGGGTGGAGGCTGTGTAGGACAGGAACTGGGTTGGGGGCTCCCGCATAGGAGTCACACCCCCTTGAGCCATGGGCCCAAGTGAGGGGTGTGAACCAAACTGGGGGCCTCCCAAATGGGAAGCACACCCCAGTTCAGCATATGGGTTCACATGGGCCGGTGCCGGGACTTGATCCTTGGTCCCTGGGGCTGCAAAGTGAGCATTTAACCTGCAGAGCTATCTCAGCTTTCCCAAGTTTTAATCTTTTTTTTTTTAAAGCTTTATTTATTTATTGGTTGTTTTTTTTTTTTTTTGACAGAGAGAGAGAGAGAGAGAGAGAGAGAGCGAGAGAGCGAGAGCGAGAGATACAGAGACAGAGAGAGAACTGAACTGGGGGAGCTCCCCAGTTCAGCACATGGGTCCACATGGGCCGGGGCGGGGATTCGATCCTCAGTCCCCGGCGCTGCAAAGTGAGTGCTTAACCCACTGAGCTATCCCGGCTTCACCTCAAGTTTTAATCTTAAAATCAAATTTTACTTTCAGGTTTTGGTTATAGGAATTGCATTTAGAGGTTTTTGTTTTTTTTTTCTTAATTATGAGAAATTTCAAATTTAGAAGTTGAGCTAATAGCATTAAACCTCAAGTACCTGTCACTTTAATTCAGTTACGGTATTTATTTTTCCTTTTCTTTCTTTTTTTTTTTTTAAGATTTATTTTATTGATTTTTGACAGAGAGAAACAGAGACAGAGAGAAGGGGGAGGGCCCAGAGCATTCTCCATAGTTGACATTAGTTTTCCATATAGTTTCACTCCACAGGCGGGCACAGGGCTGTGCAGGGCAGGAACTGGGCCGGGAGCCTCCCACATAGGTCCCAGCAAGAACTGAACTGGGGGCACACCCCAATTCAGCATGTGGGTCCGCATGGGCTGTGGCCGGGATTTGATCCTCGGTCCTCGGGGCTTCAAAGCGAGCGCTTAACCTGCTGAGCCATCCCAGCCATCCCAGCTTTCCCATTTTTCCTTTTCTTGTGACTATATTTAAAAGCAGATATCTGATACATTACTTAAGATTTATTTATTTTTATTGTTTTTTACAAGGAGACAGAGACAGAGAAGGGGCAGGGCCCAGAACAGCCTCCACAGTTGTATGTCATCAGTTTTTGACAGTTTCATTCCACACAGGTGGTGGGTGGGTTGTTCATGATGGTAACTGAGCCAGGGTGCCTTCTGCACAGGAGGCACACCCCCGAGAGCTGGGGGCCAAACCAGGGTATCCCACATGGGAAGCTTGCCCCGATGGAAACCAAACTGGGAGTATATCTATCTGCCTGGGCCAGGGACGGGAGTCGATCTTCTGAACCCAGAGCTGCAAGGCAAGGCGGGTATTTAACCCACTGAGCCATCCTGGCATCACCAGTATCTCACCCCCTACATACTTCCGTATATAATAGACTCTCTGTTAACTGAAACTGAAACAACTGGTACTCAAGCAATTGGCAAAACAATTTTGCCTCTTCCTTGAGATTTTGCTAGTTGCTTGAATTCTGGTTAACCAGAGAGTCTACTTACATTTATCCAGAATGTACCAATCCTCGTGGGTGCCAGTTATCTGAGAGTCTATTCTACATCACAGTCTTAGGTTAGGCTGCCATAAAGAAATACCCATGTCTGGGTGGCTTAACCCTTTCAGTACGACAGGCCGATATATCGGCTTTTGTATCTCGGGCGAAAAGTACTGCGGGCCAATGTATCAGCTCATACGTAGACCATAGTTAAAAGTGCTATAGGGGAAGCTGGGATGGCTCAGTGGGTTAGGTGCTTACTTTGGAGCCCCGGGGACCGAGGATCGAATCCTGGCCCCGGCCCGTGCAGACCCATATGCTGAACTGGGGAGTGTCCCCACTTCAGTTCTCACCGGGGAAGACCCTGGCCCAGTTCCTGCCCTGTACAGCCCCAAGCCCACCTGTGGAATGAAACTATGTGGAAAAACCGATGATGTGCAACTCTGGACACTGTTCTGGGCCCTCCCCCTTCTCTCTGTCTCTGACTCTGTATTTCTCTCTCTCTCTCTCTCTCTCTGTCAAAAACAATAAAACCTTGAAAAAAAAAAGCGCTATAACTTACTATGTTTTTTCTTGTATGATGTATGGTTATTGTCCTATCTAAAGTGTGAATTCTCTGCTTTATATAACACTTTTTTTTTAAAATCATCAATTCTAAATACTTTTCATGAAACATAAGTCATACTATAATTTTGACGTTGATTTGTTTATGTGTGGGGAAGCTCAGCCTAATCTTACGCTTGTTTTTTTACCCTTCGCATTTCTCGCTAGTACCGTTGGCAGAAGGTAGCACTAAGAGGGTTAAGCAACAGAAATTTGTTTTCTCACAGTTCTGAAGGCTAGAAGTCCAAGATCAGGGTGCCAGCATGGTTAGGTTGCCAAGGGCCCTTCTGGCTTGTAGATGGCCCATTTTATGCTGAGTCCTTCCTTGGAAAGTTAGAGAGTTAAGTTCTTTGGTATCTCTTATTTTAGGAGCACTGATCTCATCATATGTACCCTACCCTCATGACCTCTAAACCTAATTAGTTACCAAAGGCCCCACTATCCAATACTAAGACAATGGAGATTACAGTTTCAACATGAATTTTTGAGGGACACACAGTTCAGTCCATAGCAATCACTAGAAGATTTTGACATTTTCTTAATATGATCATAATGCATTATATTTAACAAAACTAATGAAATTCTTGGTTGTCTAAAACCCATTCTATATTCATATTTCCACAATTACTTTTTACTGCTGGTTTGTTAGAATTGGGATCCAAAAATAAGTCCATGTGTTAAATTTGTTATGGATTTTAAATCTGGGTAACTAAAAGAATGGTTTTTAAAATAAGTGCAGTGGGACAAGTAACTTTTAATGAACCATTGTGTAAAAAAAAAAAAAAATAGTAAGGAGAAGGAAGGGTCTGCTCTATAGTAAAAGATACCTAAAATGCAAAATAAACAAATGTAGTATATGGATTTAAAGAAAAAAGATTTATTCTTGTTTTTGACAGAGAGAGAGAGATACAGAGACAGAGAAGGGGGAGAGCCCAGAACAGTCTCCATAGTTGCACATCATTGGTTTTACTACATAGTTTCATTCCACAGGTGGGTGTGGGGCTGCACAGGGCAGGACCTGGGCCAGGGTTTTACCCCGGTGAGAACCGAACTGGGGGCACTCCCCATCTCAGCACATGGGTCCACATGGGCCAGGGCTGGGATTTGATCCTCAGTCCCCAGGGCTGCGAAGTGGGTGCTTAACCCACTAAGCCATCCCGGCTTCCCCCAGATTTTTTTTTTTTTGATCATGTAGAAAAATGTCAATATCTTAAGTTCTGTAACCCCAGCATTCTAGAAAACTGGCATATATGAATATAAACATTTGAGTTGTAAAGAAAAATAGAATAACATGTGGAACACATTTTAAAAAAAGATTTATTGTTTTTGACAGAGAGAAGGAGGAGGGCCCGGAGCAGTCTCCATGGTTGTATGTCAGTTTTTCAACATGGTTTCATTCCACCCACGTGGGTCGGGGGTCGCGTGGTGCCAGAATTGGGTCTGGGGCCTTTTGCATGGGACGCACATTCCTGTGAACCAGGGCCAAACCAAGGGCCTCCCACATGGGAAGCTTGCCCCCAGCAAGTACCGAACTGGGGGCCACAACCCAGTTCAGCACATGGGTCTGCATGGGCTGGGGCTGGGACTCGATCCTCGGACCCCAATGCTGGAAGATGAGCATTCAACCTGCTGAGCCATTCTGCCTTCCCCCTAATGAAAATTTTGTGAGGATATTGTTAAAAGTCAAGGTACCATTAACTCATGATGTAGTTTTAAAAAACGTCTCCAAAGCTGAATTTATCAGAGTAGTTTAGTAAATTTTTATAGAGCATTAGTATTTTTGGCTGTTTTATATTAACTATAATAAATATTAAATATGAAATATTTAAATGTGAATTTAACCAGTAGATGGCAACAAATCAATACCTGAATTTATTTTTAAGAATTTTTCAGGAAAAATAGTGTAGGTCATAAGGTATATTTGATTTTTTCCAAAAAATAAATATTTTGTGCTTATATCCTTAGTATATGCTTAAAGAAAATAAGATTATTTTGTTGTTTGAGAGAAAGTGAGAGATAGAGAGAAGGGAGAGGGCCCAGAGCAGTCTTCATAGTTGTATATCATTAGTTGTGACATGTTTTATTCTACACAGGTGGATGTGGGACCACGTGGGGTGGGAACTGAATTGGGGTCTCCCACATGGGAGGTGAGAACCTTTGTCACTGGGCTTGGTGGTTACCAATTTCACCACAGTTCAGCACATGGGTTTACATGGGGCCAGGAATCAAACCCCAGACTTCACAACTGCGAGGCAAGTGGCTCAACTGCTGAGCCATCCTGGCTGCCCCCTTTATATATTTATTTTTAACCTGAGAAATTGGTACAAATTTTATTTTTATATAATACAGTTAATTTTAAAGGTGTGATTGATTTTTTTTAATACATTCTTATTTATTTTTTGACAGAGAGAGAGAGAGAGATACAGAGACAGAGAGAGAACTGAACTGGGGGAGCTCCCAGTTTAGCATATGGTTCCGCACAGGCAGGGGCTGGGATTCGATCCCTGGTCCCCGGCCCTGCAAAGTGAGCGCTTAGCCTACTGAGCCATCCTGGCTTCCCCTGTGATTGATTTTTGATAGTTGGATGATGAATTTGAAGTTGAATTTAAAAGCATGATAAAAACTGAGTAATTGGTTTATTACCTAGTGGATAAAATAATGATTTTTGGAATTATTTTTTGCATTACTTTTTTATAAGTATAATAATTTGGTTAATAAGTAATAATAGTATTTGACATAATAATCTCATACTTAAAAAACCTCAGGAACTCTGTAGCACTGTGTGATAGGAAAAATTGGATAACTAAAAGTGTATTTCAGTGGAACTTATATTCATATGTTGTAATGTTACAAATGTATTAGATCCATTGATAACTTATATTAACTCTATAGCATTGCATCAGAAAGTTTGACAAATGATACAAAAGTATAATACTGTTTGTAAAAGTTTTCCAGTACCAGATATTGTTGGGTGTGTGTATCTTCTCTATTCTTCTTCCCCTCCTTTCCTCCTTTCTCTCATCCCTTTGCCTTCTCTGTCTTCCCCAACCCCAGTGCTTAATTTTCTCTAAGCTCTCAGAACGTTATCTAAGTCTACCTCAGGGACGTCATCTTACAATGTCTAGTCTTTTTTTCTCTGTTTCACTATCACATGAGATTTTATTTTCTTAGCTTTTCAGATCTAATTGTATTCTAAAAAGAGATTAAAAAAAGTTTGCTTGTAAGGCAAGTAAATAAATGAAATGACTAAGAGGCCATGTGACGTGCTGAAATATGTAAAGATTCAGGCAATATAGAAGAAAAATTGTTTTTAAAGAGATTAAAATATATATAGATATATTTTTTGTTAGAAGAGAGAAAGAGAAAGAGAGAAAGAAGGAGGAAGAGCCCAGAACAGTCTCCGTAGTTGTACATCATTAGTTATGACATGGTTTAGGTCCACACAGGTGATGGACATGGGGCCTTGCAGGGTGGGAACCGAACTGGGGGCCTTCTGCATGGGTGATGAGAACCTTTGCTGCCATCCGGTGGTTTACAGTTGTGCCTCAGTTCAGTGTATGTGTTTGTACGGGCCAGGGCTGCGATTTGATCCTTGGACCTTGTGGTTGCAAGGCAAGTGCTCAACCTGTTGAGCTATTCCGGCATCCTCGAAAAAAAGTTTTTTTAAGGGGTTGGTTGAAACTGGGGAGCTGCTCATTTTATATTGATCAGTGTTATGTACACTCATTCAGAACTTGGGACGCTAAATTGTTTTTGCTTTTTGTTGTTGTTGTTGATACCTTTTACTACTGGGCTACAGATTAATTTAAAACCTCTACCTTCCAATCTCCTGTCCTGCCCTGATTCATATTTTATGATGTTGGCATTTATGACTGGAATGAACCAAGGGCTAGAGTCATTTATATGACTCCTTTGGAAATCTGATCATTTATTTGTATTTCTGATAACTTCTACAAGAAACCCTTATGTGTAAGTTGTTTAGATCAGCTAATCCATATTAATCCAGACTTTGTACCTTCTGTTCTTTCATTTAGCAAGTATTGGGCACCTAGTATAAATATGGGCATTGCTGGGCACCGGGATATGTTAATAAACAAGCTGATAAAGGCCTCGTCCTCCATCATCTTGTAATTTAGTTGGGGAGTCACATGTGTAAAGAGTTATACATTTCAAATTAGATGCAACGTGATGGGCGGAGAATTGGGTGCTTCAGGAAAGTCGTACTTGAATTGGGCAGGATGAAGGTCAGGGAGTGTTTCTTGGAGTTAAAGAAACTCCAACCATATTGTTGGAGAGAGTCCTAGGAGCAAATATGGGAAGTAAACTCTCAGACATTATGCTTAGTAATAATTTTATTGATCTGTCTACTCAGATAAGGGAAACAAAGAGTAAGTAAACAAATGGGACTATATCAAACTAAAAGTTTTTTCATCCTACAGGAAACCATCAAAAAACAAAAAGATAGGTAATGCTGGGATGTCTCAGCAAGTTGACTGCTCATTTGTGGCCCCGGGGCCCAGGGATGGAATACCGGCCCCAACCTGTGTGGGCCCATATGCTAAGCTGGAATGTGCCCTCAGTTCAGTTCTTGCTGGGGCAAGCTTCCCATGCAGGAGGCCTCCAGCCCAGTGCCTGCCCGTGTGGCCCTGTGCCTACCTGTGGAATGAAAGTACATGGAAAACTAATGTACAACTATGGGGAGTGCTCTGGGCTCTCCCCCTTCTCTCTCTCTTTCTCAAACAATAAAAATAAATCTTAAAAAAAACAAAACCCCAAAAGATAGGCTACTGAATGGGAGAAGATATTTGCCAATGATAATCTGATAAGGGGTTAATATCCAAAATTTATAGAAAACTCATATAACCCAACACCAAAATAACAATCCAATTAGAAAATGGGCAGAGGACCTGAATGGACATTCTGACATATAGATGGCCAAAAGACAAAGATACTCAATGTCATTAATCATCAGAGAAATACAAATAAAAACCGCAGTGAGCTATCTATCACCTCATTACTTTCAGAATGGCTATCATCCGTAAATTGACAAAACATGTGTTGTTGAGGACATGGAGAAAAGGGAACCCCTTGTGGGTTCTTGGTGGCATTGCAAATTGGTGCAGCCACTATGGAAAAGTGTATGGAGGTTTCTCAAAATATTAAAAAAATAACTACCTTATGACCCAGCAGTTCCATTCTTGGGTATTTATCCAAAGAAATCCAAAACACTAATTCAGAAAAAATAAGTGCATTCTTGTGTTTGCTTCAGTGGTATTCACAATAGCCAAGATATGGAAACAAATGACATGCCCGTGAACAGATGATTGGATAAAGAAATTGTGGTACGTATATACAATAGAGTATTATTCTGCCATAATAAAGATGAAATCTTACCATTTGCAACAACATGGATAGACCTTGAGGTTATTATGCTAAGTGAAATAAGTCAGAAAAAGACAAATACCATATGATCTCACTTATATGTGAAATTAATGAATAGAATAAATGAACAAACAAAAGAGAAATAGACTGATAGACACAGAGAACATACTGATGGTTGTTAGGTGAGAGGGGAGTTGGGGGATGGGTGAGAAAGGTGAAGGGATTAGGAAGTATAAATTGGTAGTTACAAAATAGTCATGAGGATGTGAGATGATACAGTATGGAGAATATAATCAATAATGTAAAAACCATGTATGGTGCCAGATGGGCACTAGACTTATGAGGGGAGCACTTCATAAATTATATAAATGCCTAACCGCTGTGTTGTACACCTGAAACTAATATAAAATAATATTTAATACCAAGTATAATTAAAAATATACAAAGGCTGTCCGGAAAGTATCCAGCCATGTAATCATTTCGTTATATTGACAATGGCTGGATTTTTTTCCGGACAGCCCTCATATGTGGTCATGGGATATAGAGTGCAGTATAGGGAATGTAGTCAGTGGTATTGTAGTAGCTGTGTAAGGTGTCATATGGGTAGTAGACTTGTTGGCGTGATCACTTTGTGAGGAGGGTAGATGTGTAATCATTATGTTTTGTACACCTGAAACTAATAATAAAAACTTTCAGGAAAAAATAGATATTGGGCAGAGGTGCAAAAGCAGAAGACCATGACAGTAGTTGACAAACTTTTTCTGTAAAGGACCAGATAGTAAATATTTGGCTTTTTATGCCATATGACCTCTGTAGAAAACCACTTATATTCCTGACATTCTCATGCAAAAGCAGCCATAGACAATAAATAAGCGAATGAGTGTGACGGTGTTACAGTCAGACTTTATTTATAGATACTGAATTTTAAATTACTTTAAATTTTGAGGTGTCAACGAAATATTATTTTAGTTTTTCCTCCCAGCCATTGAAACATGTAAACATTATTTTTTAGTTCACATATTATATGAGTAAGAGAAACAGTGGTGGGCTATATATAGTTTGCTGACTCCTGGATATGGTGTTAAAATGCTCATTAACAAGGGTCTTTTGCTTGAACTCTACATAAACAGCTCTTGTATAATAGACCTATAGTCAGTATATGAGTTATACTTTCAATAAGACATAAATATTTGTAGGTAGGGTTGAAAATTACAGTATTACTACACCTCTTGCTGTTCTTTTGAAACAGTCAAGCGATCTTTTGCTTGAACTCTACATAAACAGCTCTTGTGTAATAGACCTATAGTCAGTATATGAGTTATACTTTCAATAAGACATAAATATTTGTAGGTAGGGTTGAAAATTACAGTATTACTACACCTCTTGCTGTTCTTTTGAAACAGTCAAGCGATTCTGAAAGTTCAAAGGAAAGGATATTGGGGATTATGAGTGTGATTGACCAATGGTGCACATGCATGGTGTAATTAATACTACTTACAAGGCCCAAGTTCCAGTCATGATCTTGTCATGGCTGTGTAATGTTGAGCAAATTGTTGTACTTTCCTGAAACTTGTCTGTGAAAAAGAGAAGGAAAACTTAGCATAGATACTGCTCAGAATTACTAAAAGTAATAGTATACTTTGAAGCACCTTGTAAAGTGCAGGGGTGTCCAACCTTTTGGTTTCCCTGGGCCACATTGGAAGAAGAATTGTCTTGGGTTGCACATAAAATACACAACATTTAACAATAGCTGGTAAGGAAAAAAAAAAAAAATTAAGAAAATCTCTTTTTTTTTTTTTTTTAAAGATTTATTTTATTGATTTTTGACAGAGAGAGTCAGAGAGAAGGGGAGGGCCCAGAGCAGTCTCCATAGTTGACAGCATTAGTTTTCCATATAGTTTCACTCCATAGGTGGCCACAGGGCTGCGCAGGGTAGGAACTGGGCCGGGAGCCTCCCACATAGGCCCTGGCAAGAACTGAACTGGGGGCACACCCCAGTTCAGCATGTGGTTGTGCATGGGCCGGGGCCGGGATTCGATCCTCAGTCCCCGGGGCTTCAAAGCGAGCGCTTAACCTGCTGAGCCATCCCGGCTTTCCCTCATAATGTTTTAAGAGGGTTTATGAATTTGTGTTGGGCGACATTCAAAACCGTCCTGGGCTGCATGTGGCCCATGGACCGTGGGTTGAACAAGCTTTATGTAAAGTGTCAACATTAATACCTTAAAAGTTACACAGTCATTTCTTGCATCTTTACTTTTTTTAAAGATTTATTTTATTGTTTTTGACAGAGAGACAGAGAGACAGAGAAGGGGGAGGGCCCAGAGAAATCTCTATGGTTGTATGTCATCAGTTTTCAACATGGTTTTGTTCTACACAGGTGGGTGGGGGATCGCACACAGCATGAACTGGGCTGGGGACCTCTTGGAGCCAGGTGCTGAACTTGGGGGTGGGGAGTGAGAACTGAACTGGGGGCCTATTGCATGGGAAGCACACCACATATGGATTCAGCATATGGGACCACATGGGCCGGGTGTGGGATTTGATCCTTGGTCCCTGGGGCTGCAAAGTGGGCACTTAACTCGCTTATCCATTCTGGCTTCCCCCGTTTTTTTCTTTTTTTTTTTTAGTTTTGTCTTAACTTTTTTTTTTTTTTTTTTATTAAATTTATTGGGGTGACATTGTTTGGTAACAATTAGATAGTTTCTAGATGTACAAATCTATATTACATCACCTGTGTATCGCATTATGTGCTCACCACCCAGAATCAGCTCTTCTTCCATCACCACATATCTGGTGCCCATTCCCACCTCCCCCGCCCTTCCCCCACTTCTTACATCTTTACATCTATCATAGCAATGCAAGTTGGCATTAGGATTGACTGGTTTGTGTCACCAAAAATGTTTTTTTTTTAAATTTTTTTTTTTTTAAGATTTATTGTTTGAGAGAGTGTGAGAGTGAGAAAGGGGGAGGGCCCAGAACAGTCTTTGTAGTTGCACATCATTAGTTGTGACATGGTTTCATTCCACACAGGTGGATGTGGGCTGCTCAGGGTGGGAACTGAACTGGGGTCCTCCTGCATAGAAGGTGAGTACTTTCATTGCCAAGTCATCCCAGCGGTTACCAGTTCAGCATATGGATTTACAACGGGGCTGGGGAAGTGGGATTCAATCCCTAGACCTCTTGGTTTCAAGGCAAGCACTTGTTCAACTTGCTGAACTATTCCCGGCATCCCCTTGAGTTGGCATTTCTTATCTTGAAAAAAAAAGCTTCCTTACTTAGGTGAAGTTTTCAGCCAGTTAGCTTTGTTCCACCAAGAGAAAGGTGTGAGTGATGTATCCTTAAATAATTACTGTGGTGTTAAAGGTATAGATCAATAATATATATTTCCACTTCTTGGAAATTAATGTACCGGTACTTTTTCTACCTTGTCCTTACTTAAAATATTCACTCCGAAGACAAGAAACACTGTTTCCCTATGTTATGTATTAATATGTAGCATCTTGTACACTTAGGTGCTGAATAAGTGACATTGTAAGTTACTGAAAAGAAAGATGTGGTTATTCTTAACCTTTTGAGCAGTGCCAGTATAATTTTATTTGCATTTAAGACTCAGCCCTTGAAAAAGTAATAGACTGTCTTCAGTGCCTCAAATATGAAACATGGGTAGGTGTTTCAGGGAAATTTCTGTGCAATTGTGCCTTGTGGTTTGAAGTTTGAAATTTTCTGAAAGAAGTTGTTTCTGCCTGACATTTTCTAACATTGGTAGTAATGCAGATTTCAGTATTTGTCATTGCCTGTGTTCACAAAAGTCTTATCTTTCATTTGTTTTTGAATTTTATCATGAAGTTTTAGTGTGTACTTTTTTCTAGTATTGTTTTCTCCTAGCATAAAATTTCAGTCTTTATGTAAATAAAAATTCTTATTGTTTCTTTTCATAGGTCATTTTTGACCCGATGTTTTTTCTCTAGCTATATCCAAGTATGAGTCAGGGAGGCCTATGGTGTTGAGAGAACCACTGAGCTGGGGAGAGCATTCCTAGATGAAGTGGAGATGTATGGGTTAGCAAATGAGACATCAGTGCAAACTTAAAAAAAAGGTGAAATTCATACAACAAAATTGATCACCTTACAGTGAGCAGTTTAATGGCAACTATACATTCACAGTGTTGTACTGCTAGGAGTTCTGTCTAGTTCCAAAATGTTTCATCACCTCATAAAGAAACCCTGTATCTGTTAAGCAGTTATCCCACACTGACCCCTTTCTCCAACTCTGGCTACCACCAACTTGCATTTTATCCCTAGGGATTTGCCTGTTGTGGATATTTTGTATAGTGGAATTATACAATATGTGGCCTTTTTTTGTTTAGCTGCTTTCCACTTTGCATGTTTCTGAAATTCATCCAGTTGTACAGTAGCTTGAATCAGTACTTCATTCCTTTTTTTTTAAAGATTTTTTGAGAGAAGGTGAGAGAGAGAAAAGAAAGGAGGGCCTAGAGCAGTCTCCATAGTTGTACATATGTAGTTATGACATGGTTTCCTTCCACACAGGTGGATGTGGGTCCCCACAGAGTGGAACCGAACTGGGGGCCTCCTGCATGGTAGGTGTGAACCTTTGCAGCTGAGCCATTCCAGTGGTTACCAGTTGTTCTGTAGTTGCATATGGGTTTGCACAGGTTTGTGTCAGAATTTGATCCTTGGACCTATTGTTTGCAAGGCAAAGTGCTCAACCTGCTGAGCTATCCCAGCATCCTTCTTTATTTCTTTTTTATGGCTAAATAATAATGTCACAATTTCTTTATCCACTATCCATTGATAATTATTTGGGTTGTTTCCAACCTTCTAGCTGTTATGAATAGTGCTTCTATGAACATATTTAAATGTATTTGAGTACCAGTTTTCATTTATTTATTTTTTATTGTTTTTTAAAATTTTTCATTGTTTTTGACAGACAGAGGCAGAGAAAAGGGGGAGGGCCCAGAGCAGTTTCTATAGTTGCACATCATTAGTTTTCAACATGGTATCATCCCACACAGGTGGGTGGGGGCCTCTTAGGGCTCCAACTGGGCTGGGGACCTCTTGCAAGGGAGGCATGCCCCCTTGAGCCAGAGGCCAAACTAGGGGCAGGAACCAAATTGGGGGCCTCCCCCATGGGAAGCACACTCCGGTTCAGCATATGGGCCTGCATGGGCTGGGACTGGGATTCGATCCTCAGTCCCCAGGGCTGCAAAATGAGCGCTTGACCCACTGAAGCAATTTCAGCATATGTTTTTCAACATATGTTTTTCTTAACTGTGACTGCCAGTCAGTTTTGAAATATTTAATAAATCAAGCAGTATTTTATATATGACAGATTTCATTTTCACTCTCTGGGATGTGTTTATGTTAGTTGACGTGGCTCCTTGGTTTACTTGCAAATATTGCCTTGGCTTTGTTTGAAAACATGAATTTTACTGATGCATGTAAATTAATGTTTTATAAATTGGCATGTAATCATTTAATTTGTGACTTTCTTTGGAGTATAGTGCATAGTTAAAAACTGGACATGTGAAATACTGATACCTCACTGTTCTCCAGTGCCAGGATTTTATACTGAGGTTTCATGGAAGGGGCTGAAGAACATTATGCTTGAACCCTGGAAATGTCTGCATTCTGTAAGGCCTGAGTTCTGTTTTGGAGACAGTGGGAGCTTTTACCCAACCTTCTCAAAGGAGGTGGGAGGAGCATGTTTCATAAAAAAGGTTAATAGACTGATTAACCTGGCGTATTGAGAACTGAAGGGTAAACTAAAAGTAAGGTTTTATTAAAGTTCTTTGCTATAAGGATATGACAAAGAACATATAAAAGTCTAAACCCAACCTTATTTAAGGAACTTTGAAATGGTATATATAGGAGAGTGACTCTTAAATGTTTTGCTCTCAGGATTTTTTTAGACTCTTAAAAGTTATTGAGAAGACCAAAGAGCTGTTTAAAAAAAAAAAAAAATTTATTTTAAAGTAGATATTTTAGATTTATTTATTTATTGTTTTTGACAGAGAGAGAGAGAGAGATAGAGAGAGAGAGATACAGAGATACAGAGACAGAGAGAGAGCTGAACTGGGGGAGCTCCAAGTTCAGCATATGGGTCCGCGCAGGCCAGGGCCAGGATTCAATCCTCGGTCCCTGGCGCTGCAAAGTGAGCACTTAACCCACTGAGCCATCCCAGCTTCCTCCAAAGAGCTTTTTTAAAACGTGGTTTGTATGTATGTATGTTTGTATGTATGTATATATTTATTTATTTAAAGATTTATTTTACTGTTTTTGACAGAGACAGAGACAGAGAGAAGGGAGGGCCCAGAGCGGTCTCCATAGTTGGATGTCATCAGTTTTCCGCATGGTTTCATGGTTTTATTCTACACAGATGGGTGGGGGGTCCTGCAGGGCAGGAACTGGGCTGGGGGTCTCCCGCCTGGGAGGCATTTGTCCCCCGCACCCCCCACCCCAGCCAGGGGTCGAACCTGGGGGCGAGAACCAAACTGAGGGCTTCCTACATGGGAAGCACACCCAAGTTCAGCATGTGGATCTGCACGGGTCAGGGCTGGGATTCGATCCTCAGTTTCTCTGGCTGCAAAGTGAGCACTCAACCTTCTGAGCTATTCTGGCCTCCCCTAAAATGTGGTTTGTATTTATTGATACTGTATCAGAAATTAAAATAAAGAAACTTAAACAAATACTAATTTATTTAATAGAACAATAGTAAACTCATTGTATATTAACAAATAGTGTATTCTTAAGTGAAAAAAATAAGCACGTATTTGAAAACAAAAAATTGGAAGAATGAAATTGTTTTATGTTTTTGTAAGTCTCAATGTCTGGCCTAATAGAAGCTAAATTCTGATGCTTCTTCAGTCTGTTGCAATGTATTATTTTGCATGAAATATGTGAAAAAAAAATTAAGCTCAGCTGTTTTCTTTAAAGGAACAGCTTTATTTCATTTATTAAAAAAAATCTTGTTTTTCAATTATAATTGACATACAGTAGTATATTAGTTTCAGGTATAGAACATAGTTATGAGACATTTCTATGACTTACAAAATAATCACCTGGTAAATCTAGTACCTATCTGACTATATATAGTTATTACAATGTTATTGACTGTCCATATTCTTTAGACATTTCATTCATTTTGAAATGAAGTTGGAATAACTATGGCTTGTCTGTTAGTCAAGTAACGGAGGTGTTTCTTGCAAAAAAGAACTAATTCTACTCACAACTGAAACAACTGCACACGTATTTAAACCTTCATACACACAAACTCACTTCCCTCACCCCCATGCAGCAGAAGTTTCCTATTTTGTCAGAATATGTACTTAGGGTTGATATTTAATAAAATTAATACGTTTTACTGCTTTGTCAATAGCACTGAAGTGAAACTGGCATTCTCTTAACTTTAGGTCCTTGTCAATATGACCACTAGTGCATTTTGGGGCCACTGCCTTGGCTGGGGCTAATGTACCAGCACCCTTGCCCACTACTGCTTTTACATTATTAGTGCAAATGTCAATGCAGTGAAAAAGGCAAATAATATTATATCTTGGTATCCTGTGAAATATTTTTGATCTCATGGATTTCTTTGGATTTTTGAACCAAACTTTGAGAATTACTTGTGGGGGATGGACACTCCCACTATTGAATTGCTGTGACAATGCTTCCTGCCCTAGATAAAAAAAGAATCAAACCAAAGTCTAATTTTCAGATATATTGGAGCAGGGGAGGGAACAAATATTTATGACTTTCCTATTCATTTTCATTTAAGGTCAAGTGACTGCCCTGTATATTATAATAGTTCATTGCTGTCCTTTATTTGCGAATGAGGTAAACAGAACCTGTGAGCTTAAATATGTTGTCTGTGTTAATAAAACTGGCAATTGTGACTGGTGGGCTGGAACTAAACTCTAGGTGAGATCAAAGTCTGTATGCTCTTCCCTCAGCCATTTTTGCTTCTAGATGGATTATGGAATGAGGAGAATTTCATCTGAAGGTCAGGTTAACTGTTGCCCTATCCTTGTCCTGTCTGTGTCCTTGCTTCCATTTCTTATCTTGTCATTAACCTTTTGCTATTGAGAACAACAAGAATCTTGGTTAGAAAGATAATCATGGAAACAACTGATATTTTCTTCTCTTTGATCTCACTTGTAAAGTTGGAATAAGATCAAGGAATAAAACACTGTCAAAGCTAAAAGAAACATAGTTTATCTGATGGGTTCTCTCGTTTTTGTAATTATTATAATTGTACTAATTTGCTGTTGAAGCATTTACTATTTATTTACTTATTTAAGATTTATTTTATTGTTTTGACAGAGAGAGAGAGAGAGAGAGATAGACAGAGAGAAGGGGAGGGCCCAGAGCAGTCTCCGTAGCTGTACATCATCAGTTTTCAAAGTAGCTTCATTCCATGAAAGTGGGTGTGGGATATGCAGGGCGGGAACTAGGCCTGGGGCCTCCCACATGGAAAGCCTCCCTGCCCCACTGCGTTCTCCCCCCCCCCCCCGTGTCACCCCCCCTTCCTGGGCGGCAGCTAAATGGGGGCCTTCTGTATGGGAATCACACCCCAGTTCAGCATGTGGGTCTGTACCAGCTGGGGCTGGGATGCGGTCCTCGTACCTCGGGACTGCAAGGTGAGCGCTCAACTCATTGAGCCATCCTGGCATTCTCCACTTACTAATATTTAACATAGAGGGTAAGTAGTACAAAGGCATAAATATTGTGCTTTACCTAGTCCTTGAGACTGTATTGATTGAGTAGTAGATAGACTACAGAAGTTAACACTGTTTCCAGTCCTGTCTGAACAATAGTTTGAGAGAGTTTCCAGTGCTTATAAAATTCTTTACTTTCATGTTCAAAGGAATACATTTTTTTTTTTAGGAATACTTTTTTTTTTTTTAAGATTTATTTATTTATTTTTTTGACAGACAGAGAGAGAGATACAGTCAGAGGCAGAGAGAAGGGGGAGGGCCCAGAACAGTCTCCATAGTTGCACATCATCGGTTTTTCCCCATAGTTTCATTCCACAGGTGGGCGCGGGGCTGCACAGGGCAGGAACTGGGCCTGTGTCTCATTCCAGTGAGAGCCAAACTGGGGGCACTCCCCAGCTCAGCATATGGGTCCGCACAGGCCGGGGCCGGGATTCGATCCTCGGTCCCCGGGGGCTGCAAAGTGAGCGCCTAACCCACTGAGCCATCCTGGCTTCCCAGGAATACTTTTAAGATTACCTAAAACATGTCTTTTCATTTAGTACCTTGTTTTTGCTTGTGTAAAAAGACTGGAAGGTTTAGGATACCAACTAAGTAATTTCAGAAAATTTTTAGTGACTCCTATCTGTAATTTGAACATGAATTAGGAGGAAAATGATCATAGAATCTCAGAATTAACAAGTTTATTATGCATTATATTAGAATCATGTCAAATACAGTTAATTTAGATTTTTATTATTTGTATGTTCGCTGAGATATTTTTAAGCTTGCCAAAGGGATGGAAATACAGATGTGTAATATTTGGAATGACATAATACTGCAAGGGACTAAAGGGATCATACAGTCAGGTGGTTTTAGAACTTTAAAACAAGGGATGTCGGGATAGCTCACCAGGTTGAATGCTTGCCTTGCAACTGTGAGGTCTGGGGATTGAATCCTGGCCCCAGCCTTTGCAGACCCATATGCTGAACTGGGACATACCTCCCATGTAGGAGGCCCCTAGTTCGGTTCCTGCCCCTATTTTGGTTCCTGCCCTATGTCAAAACTAATGATGTACAACTATGGAGATTGCTCTGGGCCCTCCTCCTTCTCTCTGTCCCTCTCAAACAAAATTAAAAAAAGAGAGAATATGGACAATAAAAAAAAAAGAACTTTAAAACAGCAGAACTTTTTCTTTAATTGAAATTGTATCCAGGACTACAGTATTTAAAGCATGAAAGGCAAATGGTTGAAACAGTCATGGGTCTGGAATTGTCCTATTTGTTTGGGTTCTGTTTGCTATTGCTCTGAGTCCTTGGATAATAGTAATAGACAGTATTAACGTGTTTTGAATGTTCATTCTGGGCCAGGTACTGGAGCACTTTACATGCATAATTTCACAGTTTGAAAACCACTTATTTAACTCAACTTCTGAATTTTATCTCTGAAGTAACAGGCCCCGGGGAAGCCGGGGTGGCTCAGTGGGTTAAGCGCTCACTTTGCAGCGCCGGGGACCGAGGATTGAATCCTGGCCCCGGCCCGTGCGGAACCATATGCTGAACTGGGAGCTCCCCCAGTTCAGCTCTCTCTCTGTCTCTGTATCTCTCTCTCTCT
>PVKE010028673.1:0-20767 GCA_004027555.1 Craseonycteris thonglongyai
AAGTCTGGGTTGATAGTTCTGTAACTTGATCTGTGTGACTGGAAACATAAGTAAAAATTTATTAGGTACACATTTAAAATGCTTGCATTTTGCTTTATGTAAATTACACCTCACTTTTTAAAAATTAAAAGGAAAAGTTTAAAGAAGTGTTTTGCCAAGCTCTTTTTGTAAATCCCTTTGGTGAATTTCATAAGCTCAAAGGTCTAAGGTGCTTCTCTGTGGCCACCTGTGGTTCTCTTTATTTTATTCTGCCCTCTTGGGCCTAGCACCTAGACAATGCCCATGATTCATACACACCTCCTCTGTGCCAGGCACTGTACTATGTGTTGAGGAAATAGCGGTAAACAAAATGGATAAAGTCTCTCTTCTGATGGAGTCCACAGCCCAGTGGTGAAGACAGGAAAACAACCTCGTCTAGTGCATCCTATTGAGGACAAGCAAGAGAAACTGGGAGTGGTCAGGGAAGGTGTCTTTGGGGACCCAATATTTGAGCTGGTATCTGAGAGTTGATGAGTTATCTAAGAAGGGAGACCATTTAAGGCAGTGGATCAGCATGTGCAATGGTCCTGAAAAGGGGGGGAAGTACAATATGTGAAGGTCACTGTATATGCAGTCCAGAGAGGGGAAGAGAGCCTTGAAATAAATCTGGGAAGAGCAACAGAAAGACATAGAATTGGCCTTTATTTTAAGGGCAATGTGGGACCATCATATAGTTGTAAATAGGGGAGGAGCATTATCAGATTTCAGACTTAGAAATATTACTGTGACAGCAGGGTAAAGAATAGATTGGAGAGGAACCAGGGAGGATGTGAAAAGGCCCTGGACAGCTTGGACATCAGTCCAAGCACAGTGTGTGTGCTCAATATTAGTGGAATGAAAGACTCCTTTTCTTATGAGACTAGTATGCTTGAGCTTTGCAGTCAGTTTACAATCCACCTGCTCATCTTCTATCTTCTGTAATGCTTCTGTGATAACAGATCCTTACCTTAATTCCCATTTTACCGATGATGAGGTTCAGAGCAAAGAAAATCACACAGCTATCAGGAGTGACAGACAGATCTGAATCCAGGCCTGTATGACAGACATCATGTTCAGTGTGGGAGAGGGCTCCCTACATTTGAGAAAGTAGGGCACCTACTGAGCTTGCTGAGTAAATGGTGAGAGGAATAGAAAGGGACTTTGAGGCAAACAATAAAGACTAAAGGTTATCTTTATAACCATTAACATTATAGGATACTATATGTCAGGCATTGTATCAAGTGTTTTTCAAGCCTTCCTTCATTTCCTCTTTGCAAGCACTATTATTATCCCCAAGGCATAATTCAGATGGGTAAACTGAGGCTTGGGACAGCTGACTTGCCCAAGAGCACTCGGCCAGAGGGCTCCCACAGGGTTTTGCAGTGACTCTGAAGTGGGGCAGGAGTCACTTGTGATGTTACAACGCCAGGAGACAGAAAGCCACCGAGTCCCGGTACTACGTTCTGCACCCAAGAGAGGCGGTGCGCGCTCCGCCTCGCGCGCTCGGGGACGTCTGGTCATGTGACCAGCCCCACCCACCCCTGGTCCGCCCCGCCCCCTCCAGCACTCCCTCCCTCTCTCCCTCCCTCCCCCTCCCTCCCCGGCCCGGTCCGGCCCATCCCCCTCCCCACCGGCTCCCTGAGGCCCTGCCGGGTCGGGCTGCTGGCGGCCGGGCACCGACAGCCGGACAGACGGGCGTACGCGAGGACGGACGGACGGACGGACTCACGGAGGGCCGCGGGCACGCACGGCCCGGGCCGGTGCTCCAAGGCCCGCCCGGGAGGGCTGGGGCCGCGCTCAGGTGAGGTGACGGCGACGCGGGCCCGTAAGGGGTGGGCCCGCCGGGCGTCCGCGGTCCCGGCCCGGCTGGCTACGCTGGAAGGAGGTGCCGCCCGGGCCCGGCGCGGGAAAATGGCGCCGGCCGACCGTGCAGCACGGCTCCTGTACTGGCCGGGCCGAGAGCTGCCCCGCCCGCCCGCCCGCCCGCCCGCCCGCCGTGCTCGTGTCCCCGTCGCCATGTTGGGGAGCGGGGCCCGGGCCTGCGGGCGGGGGTGCTAGAGGGAGCGGGGGCCCAGCCAGGGTTGGAGAGGGTGCTGTACGCGGGGTCTGGGACGCCGAGGGAGTGCACGGCCGGCCAGAGTCTGCAAGGGGTGGCGCTCCAGGGCAGACGAACTGGCGGGAGCCGGACGTGGGGTCGTGGCCGTGGTCGCGGACTAGGCATACTGGGTCCAAAAGGAATCGGGGTCGGGGTCCGTGGGACTTGGGTGGGCAAGACCTGGAACTAGGTTAGGCGGTGGGCTGCGATCAGAACCCCATAGCAGGAAAGACCCGGAGGGGCGTGGGGTCTGCGCTCAGGCTGTCAGGGCTGTGGCAATTCTTTGGTGAGGAGGAAGGGGTGGATTAGAAATGGGAGCTCTTTGGGTACAGACACGGGTATTGGATTGGGACAGTCCTCGGAGTCGCGGGACTGAATTAAAGACCGTGTAATTCCTAAGGGACTGAGGATATATATGTCCCCAGGATTGTCCACTCCTTATTTTGGGGGAGCAACAAAAAAGGGAAGGGTTTGATAAGAGAAAAAGGTACTGAGGTTTGGGCTCAGGAGCTGGCCAATAAAAGTGATGCAGAGAGTGGAACTGGTTGGCAAAAAGAGAGGGTGAGAGCGTCCCATCAACTTTGGGAGTTTGTGTGTGTCTTTAAAAGGAGGGGCCGGGCTGTTTGTGGGCGGTGACCCAAGGTGTCTTCCCAGGAAGGGGACAGCCCACGGTTTTAAGAGCAGGGTCACCTGGAGAGGTCATCAGAAAGAAGTTATTGAAGCCAGTAAGAATGGTGAAGAAGGGATGAATGTGTAAAAACTACAAAGGCCTTAGAGATCACATAACGATTTCGGATGATGTAGTTGATTTTAGCTGAGACATGGAAAGGTAAAGTTGACTTCTGAAGATCTTAAAAGTTAGTGGCCGAGGGGGAGACTGGAACTCAGGTCTGCTGCCTCATTCAACTCACTGCCTTAGAGGAATTTGCTAGCTGGGAGAAAAATGTTAAGCATGACAGCTTATACTGTTAATTTATTTTGTTTCTTTAATGACTTTGTCTCTTCAAAAGCTGAGAGGGATAAAAAAAAAAAGCATGGATAATCAGTTATTTGATCATTTCTAGCCCACTTCCATTTGTGCAAAAAGAGTTATCTTTAGGGCCCTTTGACTTCAAATATTATACAATCTTAAGATGTGATCCTTCTCTTCTAGGTGTTTACTATATAGCAAAGACACACCCACACGTACACGCAGTAAAAATGGTACAAATCCAGGATCTCTGTCATGATCAGACTTTAACTGAAGTTTGATCATAGTAGAGAAGAGTTCAAAGTTCACATGGGCTATAGGGGAGTTCTGAGGGAAGCTATGCAAATTAGTTATGAGATAATTTTAGGGCTCCCATATAATCAAAAAGGACTTTCAACAAAAATGGTGAGGACATTCATAGCAATAAGATTTTCAGTGTATATGCCGTATGTATATAAGGCAACATAATTCATTTGTCTCGGTCTTTCTAATGCAGGAAGGCCTAATCTTGTAGGTGCCATCTAGGGAAGCTTAAGAAACCCTCTCAGAATATTTCTAATTACATGAAACAAAATACATTTGATTACAAAGAAAACCAATTATTGAAATACAGTTACCAAACTACATAATATGATATAGTAATAGAAATATGTCTTTATCAGCGCACTTAAAATTTTATAATTTTAAAGATGTGATGAAACAATAGTATTTTAAGACATCTGCAACAATTGTCATGATATAAAGATACCTGTGATTACTGTGGCAGAATCACAGATACTACTAATACTAGAATGGTTTGTTGCTTTACAGTCATATTTGTGGAAAATGATAACTCAGGTTAGTGAAAATAAAGACTTAATTTATTTTTTAATCCAAGTTCACAGACCCTCTGAATTCTATCTTTGTATCTTCGTCTATGAACCCCAGGTTAATAAACCCTGTTTCTACCACCAAGCCTGTCTTCCATTGAGCAGACATTTACTATGCTCTAGACATCAACTGCATGTCACTAGGTTTTGAGAATTCAAAGGTCTTTAGGGCAGAGTCTTTTCACTTAGAATATTTAGTCCACGACAGAAATAGACATTTAGACAGTGATAGTTTAGGATGGTAAGTGCTAAAGTAGAGTTCTCAGAACTGACACAGAAGTAGGCATGTCTTTGCCCTGGGAATCAGGGAAGGTTATGTGAAAGGAGGATACTTGAAGTATGTCCTGAAAGGTAAAGGAGTTTGCCAGATGGAGAATTTGAGAGAAGAACTTTCTAGATAAAGGCATGCATTTTCAGGGGATGTAATTGAATGTGGCTGGAGCAGTCGGTAGCGAGGGAGGGAGAAGGAGAGAGGGTGTCAGATGAGACTGGGAAGGGTATTTGGAATGTGGTTGTGAAGAACCTTGCTAAGGAGTTTGAACTGAATCTTTAGTTGATGGGAAGACATTCAAAGTCTTTGAGGAGGAGACTGGATGTTGAGGTTTAATTTTTAGGAGATAAATGGATGTTCTTTAGAAGGAGGTTATACTGGAGAATAGAAAAGAAGTAATAAGGGCTTGAACAAAGGCAGAGGCTTTGAGCATTGAACAGCATTAAAATTTTCAGATGTTGGTAATTGACATTGTGAGTAGTAAGAGAGGGAATTTCTTAGATTTTAGTTAGTGATCGTGGCTATCAAAAAAAGTTAAAAAAAAAAGATAAAAGGGAAATGAGAATTGTCACAGATAATAAGGAAGATGTTTTTTGGTATAGTAATAGACTTTTGAAAACCATTTCAAAGCTGTCAAATGTATAGTTTTTGCTGAAGAAAATTAGAGTGTCAGAAGACATGAGGGGAAGCCAGGATGGCTCAGTGGGTTGAGCGCTCACTTTGCAGCGCTAGGGACCAGGGATTGGATCCCAGCCCCGGCCCCTGTGGAACCATGTGCTGAACTGGGAGCTCCCCCAGTTCAGTTCTCTCTCTGTCTCTGTCAAAAATAAAAATAAATAAATAAAAATATATTAAAAAAAAAAAAAGAAGACATGAAAGGCAGGGAAAGACAGAAAATATTTCTAGAGTGTAGGAAAATCACAACTATCTATGTTAGGGGACCTCAAACTGGCCCCATAGGTCAAATCTTGCCTACCACCTATTTATGTATATAAAGTTTTATTGGAACACTGACACACTCATTAATTAACATACTGTTTTTGGCTGTTTTCACACTACCAATGGCAGAGTTGAGCGGCTGTGACAGAGAATATATAGTTCACGAAGCTGAAAATATTTACTATCTGACCCTTAACCAAGATGTTTGCCAGTTCCTGATCTGTGTGTCTGAATGTTGGATGCTGAACTTCATGTTTGCCATCTAGTTCTTATAACATGGACAAAAAAGCCAACTTGACTCTGTCCTGGCTGGGTCCCCCATGCTCTGTGTACGTGCAGCATGATATAGACCCCAAAATATTTTATATTGAGTTATGCCAAGGTCTACTGTTTTGGGGTCTGTTGTGTGGCAACTGCAGTAGTGCTAGGTTTTCATAAAGTAGATTGTGCTGGGGCTTGTTTTGCCATTTTTCTTTTAGGTTGTCTTCAAAAAGATTTCTATGTATTTTCTGATTATGAATCCTTTGTTAGTTATATGTATAATAGATGCCATTTTTCCAGTACGTTGTTGTTGACATTTTTATTCTCTTTTAAGTTGTCTTGTTAAACAGTTCTGAATTTTTTTTTTTTAAGATTTATTTTATTGATTTTTGACAGAGAAACAGAGACAGAGAGAGACAGAGAGAAGGGGTAGGGCCCAGAGCAGTCTCCATAGTTGACATTAGTTTTCCATATAGTTTCACTCCACAGGTGGGCACAGGGCTGCACAGGGCAGGAACTGGGCCGGAAGCCTCCCACATAGGTCCCAGGAAGAAATGAACTGGGGGCACTCCCCAGTTCAGCATGTGGGTCCACATGGGCCGGGGTCAGGATTCGATCCTTGGTCCTCAGGGCTTCAAAGTGTGCGCTTTACCCGCTGAGCCATCCCAGCTTTCCCTGAACAGTTCTGAATTTTAATGGTCAAATTTATCAATATTTTTCTCCCCCAATATTTTGAAGTTATTTATTTATTTATTTATTTTAAGATTCATTTTCTTGTTTGAGAGAAGGTGAGAGAGACAGAGAAAGAGAGAGAGAAGTGGGGAGGGCACAGAGCAGTCTCCATAGCTGTATATCATTAGTTTGTGACATAGTTTCATTCCACACAGCAGGTGGATGTGGGGTTGCATGGGGTTGGAATTGAACTGGGGCCTCCTGCACAAGGGATGAGAACCTTTGCTGCAGGGCTCAGCAGTTACCAGTCACCCCATAGTTCATTCAGCATATGAGTTTGCATGGGCTGGGGTCAGGATTCAATCCTGGGACCTTGCCGTTGTAAGGCAAGCACTCAACCTGTTGAGCTAGCTCAACATCCCGAAGTTATTCTTTACGTCACCAGTGTCCAACCCTTTGGTTTCCCCGGGCCACATTGGGAGAAGAATTATTTTGGACCATACATAAAATACATTAACACTAATGATAGCTGAAGATCTCATAATTTTTAAGAATTTGGGCTCACTTTGCAGCCCCGGAGTCTGAGGATCGAATCCTGGCCCCAGCCCATGTGGACCCATATGCTGAACTGGGGTGTGGCCCCCAGTTCGTTTCTTGCAGGGGAAAGCTTTCCATGTGGGAAGACCCAGGTTTGGCCTCCAGCTCGCGGGGGCATGCCTCCTGTGCAGGAGGCCCCTTGCCTGGTTCCTGCCCTGTGCAGCCCCCTGCCCACCTGTGTGGAATGAAACTGTCAAAAACTGATGACGGGCAATATGGAGACTTTTCTGGGCCCTCTCTCATCTCTCTCTGTCTCTGTCTCTCTCTCTCTCTGTCTCTCTCTCTCTCTGTCAAAAGCAATGAAATAAATCTTAAAAAAAAAAAAAGAATTTGCGTTGGGCTGCATTCAAAACTGTCTTAGGCTGCAGATTGGACATGCCTGTTTTATATTGTCTTCTTGAATTTCTACTGATTTTTCTTTGATGTTTAGATTGAATTGACTCTTATGGATGGTATGAGGTAAGGGCAAGTTTCATTTTTTTCCCTATATGTAACGGTAATTAGTTATCTTAGCATCACTTACTGAGTGGCCTTTGTTTTCAAACTGTGTCCTAATTCCAGCTCTACTGCTTGCTAATTTTATGACGTTGGACAAGTTGCCTCAGTTTCCTCATCTTTAAAATACGATAATAGTATTTATCTCATAGGATTGTTGTGAGAATTGAGTTAATTCATGTAACACGTAGAACAGTATGGTATCTAGAAAATGCTTAATAATGTTAGTTCTTACTTGGTACTATCCATTTCTGATTCCCAGCATTAAGCACAGAGTAGAGGCTCAATTATGCTCAACACAATTGTGGAATTAGTTTGATTTTCAGCTCAAAACAGTAGTTGAGGGTTAGGCCAAGTATTACAGGAGATGCTTCCAGGTTGTTGCTTAGTTTTAAAGATTTATTTTTATTGTTTTTGACAGAGAGAGCGAGAGATACAGAGACAAAGAGAAGGGGGAGGGCCCAGAGCAGTCTCCATAGTTGCACATCATTGGTTTTTCCACATAATTTCATTCCACAGGTGGGCACAGGGTTGCACAGGGCAGGAACTGGGCTGGGGTCTCACCCCGGTGAGAACCGAACTGGGGGCACTTCACAGTTTAGCATATGGGTCCGTAGGGGCCAGGGCCAGGATTCTATCATCAGTCCCAGGGCTGCAAAGTGAGTGCTTAACCCACTGAACCATCCCGGCGTCCCCTGTTGCTTAGTTTTAGCTGCTGCCTTAGACTGTGTGCTGGGATTGAACTTCTCCCACCCCAACATTACTTTTACAGAGAACTTCTGTAGCAGAGTATGCAAACTAGCATGACAGCCTGTTGTTAGATTTGACCTGCAGACACCTTTTTTGTTGGTTCATACAACATTCTTAATGTCTTAAAAATCTATACAAATTTCATAGTTTCTGACTTATCTTGAAAAATTGGAAGATCTGTCAACACTAAGCCCATATTCTCTCATAGGACTGCATTAAAAGCTGAAGCTTTTAGGTGGAATGTGTGTTTCCTGGTTTTCTGCATAGTTCTCACTATTCACTTGCTTTGCTCATGTACTTTTATCACCTTGTAGGTGTTTAATTTTGATAATTGAAATTTAAAAATGAGATGAAATTCAGTTCAAGTCACTGAATTTTTAAGCATCTACTATGTGCTGGGTATTACATTAGAAATTACCACATTGGTGATAGAAAAGAAAATTAGCTGGCCAGGTTTATGAAATACTACACAAGAGGTCTTTTTACTTGTGATATACAGCTGTTTTCCAAGACAGCATTTGGATGACTGAGAGGAAATATAGGATTTACTCATTTGTGAAACATTTATTGAGCCCTACCATGTACATTGGGCTAGAACTCTGTAGAATACAAAGTTGAATTTAGCCAAGGTTTAAGTGTCATGTAGGGTATATTGTAATGTGTGATGGAGCTGTGATACCAGATAATGGTACCTGAAAGAGGTGGCCTTCAAGTTGGGCTGCCAAGAACGGTTAGGATCATAATACTTAGATGAGAGTTTTTTGCATGCTGAATGAAATAGGTGTTTAAGAGATAGTAAAGGGTCCAGTTTGGTGGGAGAACAAGATTGTAACAGGGCTTTAGTTGGAATCAAGGCTAGAAATGGAGATTGAACAACAACATCAGTAATAGTAGTAGTATCTCACATTTTTTGCATGGATAACTAGTTGCCAGATAATGTGCCAAGCATTTTTTAAGTAATATTTTATTTAAATCCCACAACAACCCTGTGAGGTAGGCACTACCTTTTATCCCTCTTTATAGATAAAGAAACTGAGAAATAGAGCTAAATATTGATGGAGAAAGAATATGAGTCCAGGTCGTCTAATTTCAAAGTTTGTATTCTTAGTCTCTGCATACTGTACAACCAAATCGTGGAAGGCTTTGAATTCTTTTCCAAACTGGGAAGTTTCGACTTCATTGACTAAATAATGGGTACCGTAGTTCACAAAAGCTTTTAGCCATATGGTGACATAATTAAAACTGTACTGGGGAAGCCGGGATGATTCAGTGGGTTAAGCACTCACTTTGCAGCCCAGGAGACTGAGGATCGAATCCCGGCCCCGGCCCTTGCGGACCCATATGCTGAACTGGGGTGTGCTCCCAGTTCAGTTCTTGCCAGGGCCTATGCAGGAGGCTACTGGCCCAGTTCCTGCCCTGCGCAGCCCCGCACCCACCTATGGAGTAAAACTATATGGAAAACTAATGCTGTCAACTATGGAGACTGCTCTGGGCCCTCCCCCTTCTCTGTCTCTCTCTCTCTGTCAAAAAACAATAAAAATAAATCTTTAAAAAAATTAATCTTTTTCTAACTCAGTTTATTTAAAAAGACAAGGTGGCTCAATAAACATTTGCTGAATTAATTAATAAACAAGTAGAGGTATACGAGGGCTGTCTGGAAAGTATCCAGCCATGAAACTGTTCTCTTTATATTGACAATGACTGGCTTTTTCCAGACAGCTCTTATATATTGGTATAAATATGTACATAAAGCAAGTACTATGACTTTGTTGGAGAGAGTAATATAGCCCTAGAATTTGGTAATAAGCTGTATTATATATATAAACCCTGTAAAGCCAAAGACCAAAATTACATCTTCTTTACTTGTGAAGAATTGTATATTCTATGTCAGTTAAAAAGCCAAACTCATAGAAACAGAGTAGAATGGTAGTTGCTAAAGGCTGGGAGGTGGGGAAAATGAGAGAGAGGAGGTCAAAGGGTACAAACTTCCAGTTAAAAGATGAGTAAGGGGAAAGCTGGGATGGCTCAGTGGATAAAACGCTCACTTTGCAACCCCAGGGACCGAGGGTTGAATCCTGGCCCTGGCCCGGACCCAGCAGACCCATATGTTGAACTGGGGTGTGCTTTCCATGTGGGAGGCCCCCAGTTTGGCTCTTGCCCTCTGGATTGGCCCCTGGCTCGAGGGGGCATGCCTCCCATGCAGGAGGCCCCCAGCCCAGCTCCTGCCATGCAAGGCCCCCCTCCTACCTGTGTGGAACTGAAATCATGTTGAAAACTGACATACAACTATGGAGGCTGTTCTGGGCTCTCCACCTTCTCTCTCTTTCTCTCTGTCTCTGTCAAAACCAATAAAATAAATTCTTAAAAAAAAAAAAATTCAAACACTTGGAGAAATTCTCAGACACTGGTTAACTACCAAATACCAATAAAGGTGAGAAAATAGGCAAACCAGCATCTGACTAGACTCAGAGACATATCAATAGACCCTAAATAATGTATTTTAAAAATATTCTTTCTTATTGTGGATATTAGTTAACAGCAGTATATGCATACACATGTGTGCACATATGTGAAATATATTGATAAAACTAATATAATTAAAATTGAATCTAGGAATGCTTCCTAAAGAAAATGAGCCTTTAACAGAGTTTTTTCAGGTTGTGTTTAATTCTTCTGTGTATGTGGAGATGACTCACTCAAAAGCATTGATATTAGAATAAGTGTGGAGAAAAATTTGATTAGTCAGTATATGTTGACTGCCTATAGACATTGTGAGGTATATACAGTTGATGAGTAATTAGTTTCTGCTTTCCAAGAAACTAATTTATCTGAGTAAGTGATGTAACATAAATAAAAAGAGGGAAAGTATAGTTTAAATGAGATGGTAAGTGCCATGAGAATTCAGAAAAGAGAGAGAGATCACTTCCCCTTAGAGCAGGGGTCGCCAAACTACAGCCCAGGGGCCAGAGGCCCTCTCATCCGGCCCGTGGAGACCTTTTTATCTGAATAAAATAATATTAAATGAATAATTAAAAACAACATCTATGTTTTGATTCTTTTTTATTTGGACCTCGAGTGTGTAGTCGGCCCCCAAACTGCTGTTTGATAGTTAATGCGGCCTATGGGTTGAAAAGTTTGGAGACCCCTGCCTTAGAGGATCAAGGAGGGCATCATGGAAAAGGTGGTGTTTTACTTTCCTAGGTATAATCACAAAATGAGTGACTTAAAAACACAAACCAGGGGACACCGGGATAGCTTTACAGGTTAAGTGCTTCCCTTGCAACCTCGAGGTCCAGGGATCAAATCCCAACCTGGGCCTATGCAAACTCATGTGCTAAACTGTGGTGCAACTGGTAATCACCGAGATGGCAGTGAAGGTTCTTGCCTTTCATGTGGGAGGCTCCCAGTTCGGTTCCCACCCTGTGCAGCCCCACATCCACCTGTATGGAATGAAACTATGTCACAATTAATGATGCACAACTATGGAGACTACTCTGGGCCCTCCCCGCTTCTCTCTCTCTCTTGCTCTCTCTCCTCTCAAAAAAATATAATAAATCTTTAAAAAAACAACATTCTCTCACAGTTCTTGAGGCTAGAACCTGAATTCATGGTGTCAGCAAGGCCATGTTTCTTCTGAGACATGAAGGACACAGTTCAACCCATAATAGGCAACATGATACCGAGATAATACAGAGGTATTAAATTAAAATTTACTAAATAAAAGAAAGGCTCAGATTGCAGTGAGTTGAGTTAAGAAGAGAAGAAACAGAATTATGGACATATGAGCAGGAAAGCAAAAGGAATATTTAGGAAATGAAATAATGAGAACTCTGGTTTGTTGGTGTGTTGGAGAGTTGGTGAGATATTAAGCCAGAATAGTTTCTTGGGGTCCTAGATGCCAGATCTAGGACAGGAATGTTTCTGAGTGGGAGCAAAATTGCACTGCAGAATTTTGAAATGATGGATAACTGAATCAGACTTTAGGGAGATTCTGTGATCAGGTAATCATGGATAAGTAGATAGATGGTCAGTCATTTAACACAGGGTTTCCCCAACCCCCAGGTCATGGACCAGTACCAGTCTGTGGCCTGTTAGGAATTGGGCTGCACAGCAGGAGGTGAGCAGGGGTGAACAACTGAAGATTCATCTGAATGTGTAGCCTCTCCCCATAGCCCGAATTACTGCCTGAGCTCTGCCTCCTGTCAAATTAATGGCAGCATTAGATTCCCATAGGAGTGCGAACCCTATTTGAACTGTGCATGCAAGGGGGATCTAGGTTGCTTTCCTTATGAAAATCTAATGCCTGTTGATCTGAGGTGGAGCTGAGGCAGTGATGCGAGTGCTGGGAAGTGGCTGCAAATACAGATTGACATTAGCAGAGAAGTTTGACTATGTAGAGATCATAATAAATCAATTGCTTGAAGACTCAAAACCCTATCAGTGAGTAGCAAGTGACAATTAAGATGCATCTGGTGGCAAGCTTTATTGTGGCAAATGAGTTACAGGTAATATAATAGAAATACAGTACACAAAAAACGTAATGCCCTTGAATCATCCCAAAACCATCACCCCCTCTCTCTGCCATGAATCTGGTCCCTGGTACCAGAAAGGTTGGAGACCTCTGATTTAGCAAGTCCAGCTTCCCTCATTTGCCTATGCCAGTAACTTTCACCAGGACAGTCAAGAAATCACTCTTACATAAAAAGCAAAACCAAAAATAAAACAACAAAAACACCACAACCACAAACTTTGAGGATGTTATTAGCCTCTTGATCAGTCAGCTGTGGATATTGAGATATGTCAACTTTTTAGGGTCTCTATTCAAAAGCTTCTATATGGATTTTAGAAATTATTTTTTCAATTTTATTTTATTTTATTGTTTTTGACAGAGAGAGAGAGAGAGAGAGAGAGAGAGATACAGAGACAGAGAGAGAACTGAACTGGGGGAACTCCCCAGTTCAGCACATGGGTCCGCACGGGCCAGGGCCGGGATTCGATCCTCGGTCCCCGGCGCTGCAAAGTGAGTGCTTAACCCACTGAGCCATCCCGGCTTCCCTGGATTTTAGTAGTAATAATAATATTGCTGTTATTTTCTTTCAACTTTCAAAATCACCTCTTTTCCATCTTGATTTTTCTCTGAACCTTTTTTATTTTTTCCATATCTTTAAAACATCTGACTAGGGAAAGCTGGGTTGGCTCAGCAGGTTAAGAGCTCACTTTGAAGCCCCGGGGACCAAGGATCGAATCCCAGTTCCGGCCCATGTAGACCCACATGCTGAACTGGGGTGTGCCCCCAGTTCAGTTCTTGCCGGGGCCTATGTGGGAGGCTCCCAGCCCAGTTCCTGCCCTGTGCAGCCCTGTGCCCACCTGTGGAGTGAAACTATATGGAAAACTAATGTCAACTGTGGAGACTGCTCTGGGCCCTCCCCTTTCTCTCTGTCTCTCTCTGTCTGTCAAAAATCAATAAAATAAATCTTAAAAAAAAAAACATCTAACTAATGGAAAGACTTGAGGAAGCTTATGTACTGTAAAAGCCAATGATACATTCTTTTTCAGTATCCTTTTAATGATAGTTATGTTGGCTTTTTGTCTACATTAGGACTATATTCAAATTGTGAATACTCATTCAGATTGTGGTCAACAGTAATTCTCAGGTTCTTTTCCTTATTTGTGTCAACACAGTTCTTCCTGATTCTATATTTGCACTGTCCATGTTTTCTTTTTAAGAGTATGTTTCCTCATGAAATTTTTAAAATTGTGTTTAAATATTACAAATGAATAAACATATAACTTCCTACTAGTTTAATTTGTATAGTTTTTTATAGTCTTTTATTTAGCAATATATTGATGCACTTTTCTACTTTTCTATATAGTTATTTTTAGTATGATACTCTGGTTATTTTGACATGTGGGTGATTGTGAGTTTGTTTTTAATTTTGATTTGCAGTTATTTTTTAAGATTTATTTTTATTGTTTTCAACAGAGAGAGACAGAGACAGAGACAGACAGAAGGAAGAGAGCTCAGAGCAGTCACCATAGTTTAAGGTGACCAGACGTCCCGCTTTTGGCGGGACAGTCCCGATTTTTAACAATTTGTCCCGCGTCCTGCAGCATTTTAAAAAAGTCCTGATTTTTGGAAAGAATGCACAACAAGCTAGGGAAAGGCGGGAGATAGGCCAAATTTTTAATCAAGAACCCCCTCACCCCCGGTCAATGGTGTCCCGCTTTACCAATGTTAAAATCTGGTCACCTTACGTTGCACATCATAGGTTTTTCCACATAGTTTCATTCCACAGGTGGGCGGGGCTGCACAGGGCAGGAACTGGGCCCTGGTCTTACCCCGGTGAGAACCGAACTGGGGGCACTCCCCAATTCAACACATGGGTCCACATGGGCCGGGGCCAGGACTCGATCCTTGGTCCCCAGGGCTGCAAAGTGAGCGCTTAACCCACTGAGCCATCCCGGCTTCCCCTGATTTGCAGTTTTAAATTATATTGCTGTAACATCTCTTTATAAATTTTTTCCCTAATTTTTTTTTTCTTAGAATATTTTCCCTAAAATGATTTACTTAAGTCTAAAGATAGCATTTTTTACCTGTATTGTCAAAGTAGTCTCTAGAACAGTGGTCTCCAACCTGTTTGGTACCAGAGACCAGTTTCGTGGAAGACAATTTTCCCCCAACCGGGAAGCTGTAAGGGAAGGATGTACATGCACAGTTCACAATAGGGTTCATGCTCCTACAAGTATAAAAATCTAATGCAGCTGCTGATCTGACAGGAGGCAGAGCTCAGATAGTAATGTGAGCAATGGAGAGCAGCTATAAATACAGTTGAAGCTTTGCTCACTCACCCACCGCTCAAGTTTTTTTTTGGAGGGTTAATATTTTAATGTTTTATAAAAATTTTAAACATACAAAAAAAAAAAAGCCCAGAAATAACACATGGATACATACCCTTTTACCGATCTCCTATATTCAATATGTTGCTGTATGCTTAATAATGTTAAATCTTTTTAAAATAAAGATATCATGATACTATTCTTTTAAATATTTTAGCATCCATCTCTTACAAACAAGGATATTCCCCTACCTAATCACAATACCATTATCACACCTAACAATTATCAGTAGGTGTTATATTTAAGTTTCTCAAATTGTCTCCAAAATGTTTGGATTAAAATCACACTAAGGACCATGAATTGCATTTGCATGTTATTATTTTTGTTTTTTGTTTTTTACTGCAATAATTCCCATTTCTTGTCTGCTCCTTACCCTTTTCCACTTAGTTTTGATTTGTTGAGACCAGAGCAATTTTCTTGTTGAATGCCCCACATTTTGGATTTATCTGATGGTTGTCTTTGTGGCATTTAACTTGTTCCTTTATTCCTTGTATTTCCCTAAACTGGAAGGTTTAAAGAATTGGTTATATTCTAAAGACTTTGATTAACCTATAGCTAAACATTTTGGCAAAAATACTTAATAAATATTTTTAACATTGTCTGATATCACAAGGTACATAAATGTCT
This sequence comes from Craseonycteris thonglongyai, assembly GCA_004027555.1. Taxonomy (NCBI): domain Eukaryota; kingdom Metazoa; phylum Chordata; class Mammalia; order Chiroptera; family Craseonycteridae; genus Craseonycteris; species Craseonycteris thonglongyai. Next base: position 15,462 of record PVKE010028673.1, read on the forward strand.
GGTTATCCCACTATTGATGGAAACTTTGATCACAGGATTAAGGTTGTGATTGCCACATCTTTCTTTTGTGAAGTTGCATTTTCATATCATTTGACTATATGGTCAGTGTAGATTTAGTATTTTCCTTTTAAGTTTGTACTCTGCATTTAAAAAATTTATTCATTGTAGCAAAGAATGGTGCATTGTTATAAAAGATAAATTTCAAATATAGCTAAAATAAAATTTTACCAAAAAAGATACAGATTATAAAAATATAATAGGGCATTTCCTTGACAGGATCCTGTGATTAAGACGTTTGCTTTTTGGGGAAGCCGGGATGGCTCAGTGGGTTAAGCGCTCACTTTGCAGTGCTAAGGACTGAGGATCGAATCCCAGCCCGGCCCGTGCAGACCCATATGCTGAACTGGGGAGTTCCCCCAGTTCAGTTCTCTCTCTGTCTCTGTATCTCTCTCTCTCTGTCAAAAAAAAAAAAGGGGGGGGGAAGCCAGGATGGCTCAGTGGGTTAAGCGCTCGCTTTGAAGCCCAGAGGACCGTGGATCGAATCCTGGCTCCAGCCCAGGTGGACGCACATTCTGAACTGGGGTGTGCTTCCTGAATGCGGTGAGGCCCCCAGTTCAGTTCAAAAAAAAAAAAGATGTTTGCTTTTTGAAAAAAACTTTCTAAGCAGGCAAACCTAAAATACATAAAGCTCTTGAGTCAAAGCTTCTTTTATTTTATTTTTTTGAAATAGAGGTAAATCTTAAACTCATAAAAATTGTTTTTACATACCTATACAAAAAATACCCAGAATTTATTTTTATTCCTTGTTGTCAGAGTGTTTCATTTATGTGGTTGTTTTTTATTTTGTTGTTTGTTTGTTTGTCTTTTTTTTTTTTTTTTAAGATTTATTTTATTGTTTGAGAGAAGGTGAGAGAGAGAGAAGAGAGGAGTTCCTAGAGCAGTCTTCATAGCTGTACATCATTAGTTGTTACATGTTTCACTCCACACCAGATGTATGTGAGACCACGTGGGGCGAGAACCAAACTGGGGCTCTCCCTCATAGGAGGTGAGAACCTTTGCTGCCATCCCAGTGGTTACCAGTTGCCCCGCAGTTCAGCATATAGGTTTGCAAGGGCTGGGGCCAACATGCAATCTGTAGACCTCATGGTTACAAGGCAAGTGCTCAACATGCTGAGCTATCCAGGTATACTCTGGCTATTTTTTACATTTTATTTATTTATTGTATTTATTTTTGACAGAGAGAGAGAGAGAGAGAGAGATACAGAGACAGAGAGAAAACTGAACTGGGGGCACTCCCCAGTTCAGCATATGGGGCCGCACGGGCCGGGGCCGGGATTTGATCCTCGGTCCCCGGGGCTGCAAATTGAGCGCTTAACCCAGCTTCCCCTCTGGCTATTTTTTATATACCAATTCTTTATCACTTTTAAATAACTATTTTCTACCATTCCTATTAAAGTATTTTTTCTTATTCCTTTTTTTTGTTTGTTTTGTTTACTCAAACAGTATATTCCTTTCAAACCACAAAAGAAATAATAGGCTAATAGAAAAAAACTGAGCATAATTTTGAGTTGCAACAAGAAAAGGCCACCTACCTCCCCTCCAGTTCCTATCCTGCAAGCTACCCAAACTTAATAGCCTAGAGTTTCTTCCATATTTTTCTCTATGCTCTTAGAAACATAGATATACATACTGGTTCATTTTTGCTTATTATATGATTATCATGATGTCATACACATTGTACAGCTCTTTTTTTTGTTTTTTACTTTAAAGGTTATATCTTTTCTTCCATATCATTAAATAGATATCTAATTCCTTTTTTCTAGCTGCATAATCTCCCATTCATGTAAGTTTCTATTAGTAGACATTCAGGTTGTTTCTGATTTTTTTCCCCATCACAAGCATAGATATGTCCTTTGAGAAGTGGAGCTTTTACTTTTGTAGTATACATTCCCAGATATAGGTTAAAAAATAAGCTTATTTCAGAGAATTTTCCATAAAGGTTGTTGCAGTTCTTATTCCCACTGGCATTGGATAACAGGTATCTTTTTATTTTTTACCAATGAATTGAGTGAAAAGTGTTTTCTTATTTTAACTTTAATATCCCTGACCATTGACAAGTTGCATACATTTGTTGGACATTTGCATTCTCTATTCTGCAAATCACGTTTTCTAGTCCTTTACTTGTTTTTCTCTTAGGTTGTTAAATTTCTTACTTTTTAATCAATCTACAGGTGCTTTTATGTATTTGGGATATTAACCCCTTCTTGTCAGATGGTGCAAATATGTTATCCCAGTCTATCATTTGGCTTTTGATTTTGTGGTTTCTTTTGACAGACTATTTTAATTTTTACCTGGTCATGTCTGTTGATCTTTTTCTGTATGACTTCGAGGTCATCGCCACCCCACTGAAGTTAATTCTTCTAAATGTTATTTCTATATTTTTGTTTTTTTATTATAATTGATTTTTAAAGATTTATTTTTATTGTTTTTTGACAGAGACAGAGAGAGCTACAGAGACAGAGAGAAGGGGGAATGCCCAGAACAGTCTCCATAGTTGCACATCATTGGTTTTTCCACATAGTTTCATTCCACAGGTGGGCGCGGGGCTGCACAGGGCAGGAACTGGGCCAGGGTCTCACCCCGGTGAAAACTGAACTCGGGGGGCACTCCCCAGTTCAGCATATGGGTCCGCACAGGCCAGGGCCAGGATTCAATCCTCGGTCCCTGGGGCTGCAAAGTGAGCGCTTAACCCGCTGAGCCATCACGGCTTCCCCTATTATTGCTTTTTAACCTTAACTTTGTTTCTCTCTCTCTCTCTGCAACTTGGGTAAAGATTTACTTCTTTGTTTTTTAATATTGACAAATCTGTTTATCTTGCCATTGAATTTACTTTTTTTATCAAAAAATAATCTCCACTGTTTAGGGATAAGCATAATACTAGATTTTCTGATTTTTAAGTAATCTCATTTGAACTTTGAGTAAAATGCCTTTCTAGTTGTTCCAAGTCATTTTAAATGCAGTACCTGTGGTGGAAAATATTAGTGTATTCACCTAATACAGTTCTGTCTCCAGGTTTGCTAAGTGTATTATCTGGGTCATCAATAATGATGAAATGGCAGCTACAGGACTTGAAAGTTGATTTTAGGACTTCAGTGTTCTTTTTTGTTTTGTTTGTTTGTTTTTAATGAGTTATAAGAACATAAAGCAAAAAGAAAAAAAAAAAGACAAAATCGGACAACACTGTCATTATGAATATATTAAGACTCTGCAAAAGAAGAAATACTGGCATACTCTTAGAATGATGGTCTAAGAACTTCTCTAACTTAACAGCCCAGATCTCATGATTTAACTCTTACTAGAAACTTAATACAGGAAGAAAGCCATTGTGCTTTAAAGTTGTCTTTCATCATTATTATATGATAAGACAACATTTATTATCATTGTATATCTACTTTTCTAGCTCTTTTAAAATTAAGTATTATATTTCATTTGTAAAGAAGTGTCACATAAGAAATGAAAGACTTCCTTCCCTACTAGTATACTAAGAAGCTTTGAGCAAATTGTTCACTAAAGCCTTAATTTTTCTGTCTGTTCCATTAAGGGTATTGGTGCCTGGGAGGTATGCCCCCATGAGCTGGGGGCTGAACCAGGGCCCTTCCACTTGGGAAGCTTGCCCCAATGAGAACCAAACTGGGGGCCACACCCCAATTCAGCATGTGGGTTCATACTGCCGGGGCTGGGATTCAATCCTTGAACCCTGGCACTGCAAAGCAAGCGCTTAACCCGCTGAGCCATCCTGGCATCCCCTAGGCATTTTTTATATTTCCCAGATTATAGGATTTGGTCAACTTTCCAATGTCATTTATATATTTAAAGCAATATTTAAAAACTGGTGCTCCAAATGTGTTGTTTTTTTTGTTTTTGTTTTTTTTTTAAAGATTTATTTATTGTTTTTGACACAGAGAGAGAGAGAGAGAGATACAGAGTCAGAGACAGAGAGAAGAGGGAGGGCCCAGAACAGTCTCCATAGTTACACATCATCAGTTTTTCCCCATAGTTTCATTCCACAGGTGGGAGCAGGGCTGCACTGGGCAGGAACTGGGCCGGGGTCTCACCCTGGTGAGAACTGAACTGGGGGCACTCCCCAGTTCAGCATATGGGTCTGCACAGGCTGGGGCCGGGATTCGATCCTCGGTCTCCAGGGCTGCAAAGTGAGCGCCTAACCCTCTGAGCCATCCCGGCTTCCCCTGTTATTTGTTTTATTGTAACTTTATTGTAATTGAAAGAACATGGTGGTGTTCATAATTAAAACATTATGTATAAAGTAGTTTTTCTCTAAATTTTACTTTATTCACCTACTATAGTATCTAACAAGATGGGAAAAATCTCATTGAGCCTCTCATTTATTCTTTTGGTTCATAATGTACATGATTATTATATTAACCATATCTGTGTTAGGATGAGTACTAGTTTTAGGAATCTCAGATTTCATATTTCACTAATTTATCTTTTGTTTATACTGAACATTTATACTGAAATGTCAGGATTGAAGGTTAAGAGTTAATGTAAATATTCTCTCATCTCTTAAATTGTCTGTTATCCTTACCAAGGGCAAACCAGTGTTCCAGAATTGAAATGCCAATCTCCTTGACAGACATTTTTTTTTTTTATCCTTTCAGGGAACTGAATTTCTATGATTTGGCTGGAGGTTTGCATAAATTTTCCCTGAGAGTCCTGGACTTGGTAACAAGAAGCATATAATAGTTTTATCAGAACCTCATGAGAAGGTGTAGGGAGGAAAAGATTGTATCTACTTTAGTTATGCCATAGCAATTGTCTTTGACAGTTCAAATTTAGCTATTTATTTAGATAACTTTTTAAATTGCCTTTTAAGTTATCCTGAAACATTTAAGGCTATGTGATAAAAAGGTCAACTTAATTTCTTAGGTAATGTAAGTATAATATCCAGACATAGGTTTATAAGACAGATGCCATAGGAATTCTAGGATTCTTATTTTACAAAGCTACTTAAAACATTTGACTAGAGATATTCATTTGTTAAAGTGAAAACATATAGAATAAAAATTAAAATTCTTTGTTTTTTTTATTTTTTTTTATCTTTTCACATTTATAGAGAGAGAAATTATCTTTTTGTCTTCAGTGCATATTTATTTCTATTTTACTTTTGACAGATAGAGAGAGAGACAGAGACAGAGACAGTTAGAGAACCGAACTGTGGGAACTCCCCAGTTCAGCATGTGGGTCCTGCCTGGGCCGGAGCCGGGACTCGATCCCCGGTCCTCGTG
>PVKE010028674.1:0-20767 GCA_004027555.1 Craseonycteris thonglongyai
CTTAACCATTTTTAAGTATGCAATTCAGTAGCATTAAGTACATTCACATTGTTATGCAACCATCATCATGATCTACCTTAAGAACTTCTACATCTTCCCAAACTGAAATTCCATATCCATTAAACATTCCCCACTCCTCCTTCCCCCAGCCCCTGGCAACCACTATTATACTTTTTGCTCCTATGAATAAGCAGAATCATACAATATTTGTTCTTTTGTGACTAACTCATTTCGTTTAGCATAATGTCTTTGTGTCATAGCATATGTTAGAACTCTACCTTTTTAAGGTTGAATAATATTCCATTGCATGTATACAGCATATATTTTTATCTGCTCAGTCAATGGGTACTTGGGTTGCTTCCATCTTTTGACGATTGTGATAATATTTCTATGGACATGGGTGTACAATGATCTGATCAAGTCTCTTCTTCCATATCAGAGAAATCCTTTTCACAAATCCTCTTATTCTCTACACTCTTGTTTTGAGATGAGAGAATTTTAGTGTCCTTAAGTTGGTTCTAGGGGATGCCGGATGGCTCAGTGGGTTAAGCACTTGCCTTGCAGTCCCGGGGTCCAAGGATCAAGTTTCAGTCCTGGCCCCAGCCCATGTGGACCCGTATGCTGAACTGGGGTGTGCTTCCCATGTGGGAGGCCCCCAGTTCAGTTCTCATTGAGGCACGCTTCTCATGTGGGAGGCCCCTGGTTTGGGCCCCAGTCATGGGGGCGTGCCTCCCATACAGGAGGCCCCTGGCCTGGTGCCCACCCTGCGCAGTCCCTGCCCACCTGTATGGAATGAAACCTTGTTGAAAACTGATGATGTACAACTATGGAGACTGTTCTGGAATCTCCCCCTTCTCTCTGTTTCTCTCTGTCCCTGTCTCTCTCTTCGTTAAAACAATAAAATAAATCTTAAAAAAATTGGTTCTAGATCCTTGAAATATTTTCTCTTGTTTCTCAAAATCTCAGTTAAAATGTATAATTCAACATCTTGTTATACAACTGAAAACACATGAACAGTTTCTGATCTCTTGTGATAGTTCTTTAAGTATGAGTCATAGCCCTGCCCTCAAAGAGGAAAGGAAACTCACAGGCACTTCAAGACTAGCAAGTACTGGACCCCACAGCCAGAAAATGGAATCCAAACACAGGTCTATCAGTTTGCTCAGCACTTCCATAATTGTTTCACTCTATTCTAGTGCCACATCTAACTAGAATGATGAAACTGTGAATAATTGCAAGGTACTAAACGTATTAAATCTCAGAAAAGGAAATAACAGTGTGGGCTATAATGATGTGAGTAGTCTGTTATGTTCAAGGCTGAACTTGACAAGGACCTTGAAGAATGGGTGATTTTGTTTTTGATGAACAAAAGTTAGAAAGGAGAGTATTGCTGGGGTGAGGACTACATTAGGCAAAGGTAGGGAGGAGAAAGTTAGTGAGGGACATAGACTGGACCTTCCCAACTGAATAGAGGGTGTCTGTTGAAGAGTAGTAGGAAATAAGTTTAGATCAGCAAAGTCTGTGCATGTTAAAACAGGACTGGAAATTCAAGCAAGCTGTTTGAAAGCACATGGCATAACATGTACATGATGGGTTAGACATGAACTTGAATCTCTGCATTGCCCTAACTAGTGAGATCTTGGGCAAATCATTTAAGCATAGTGATCCTCAGTTTCCTTACCTGTACAATAGAGACAACTATGCCTACTCCATACATCTATTGAATGATTGTGATTCTATATGTATAAAATGTTTGTCCCAGACCTGGCACAAAGTAAGTGCCCAATGAGTGGCAGTGTTGTTGCTGTCATCACCATGGTTATTATCCTCATTAGACAGGAGGAAAGCATTGAGGGTTCCTAGACACAGGAGTGGCTGAATAGAGATGCTGTTCTAGGAAGACTTGTTTAATAACAGAAGGCGGTATGAAGTGCTGAGGGTAATATTGAGGCAAAGAGAACTTTTAAAGTTTCCTTGGGTTACTGGACTCCAAAACTAAGGGCTAGAACAGGGTGGGAGACATGGGGTGGAGAAGTAAGAACAAAATAGAGGCTCTTTGAAGGAAGAGATTCAGAGTTTGAGGAAGCTTGGAAGAGAAGGACCAAGAGGAGAAAAGAGTTCAATACAACACAAGCTTTCTAGTGAGAGAGATGAGAAAGAGGTTGGGGATAGAAGAGTGATGGATAAAAATAAGGCAGCAGAGCTGATCAGGGAGTGGAATTGCCACAGGGAAGCTATGGTCAATTCTGAGCGTGTTGGGTTTGAGTGACAATAAGGCATTAAAGTAAGACAAAATCATTTATGTCTCCATACATGGGGTGATTTGGAACTGATGCCAGAAAAAAGTGGGGGAAATGCAAGTGCCTTAGAGATAGAGCAAAGCAAGAGTAGATTTGAGTGAAGCAACTGGCAACAGTACTCTTCACACAAAGAACTCTCATTGTCTGAAACTAGTGACAGGAAAACAGTGTACTTGTTATACTGTGGAGGCAGCCACAGTGACCCAGGAACCATGAGACCCTGCATGGCCATCCTCTGCTTATCTGGCCATGGATACTACTGTGCTGGGTAAAGTGCAAGTGGTCTGTGCTAGGGGAGGAAGGAGGGAAGGTGGTGTCATATTTCCACTGCTGCAGAACTCTGAACCTTTGTCCACATACCCCTCATGTGTCAGTTAATATAACATAAAAGTAATGCAACAGCACTGACTCTAAGGCTAGGATGCTAACATTTAATGTGTATTCTACTAGATATTCCCGTAATACTTCTATGTTTCTAGGATACTATGCAGAAACACTCCACTGTATATTTCTTAAAAGTGTTCATGTGGGTCCCCCAGTAGGTAAACTGTGACCCATTATTTTTTTAAACTTAAATGGAATTTATTTGATTTAATAATGGTCACAAGTTTTACCCTTCTTAACTTTTTTTCAAAAATCTTATTTCCATAGAAATTACCTAAGGCAAAAGTCATTCTCAAAGTAGAGGGCTTCTTTTGATTTCAAGTCATATCTGATTATTTCTGTTAATCACAGTGTTGGTCATTTCTCCAAAGAAGGTGAGCATCAGAATGTAGGTGCATTTATTACTTGAGTGGAATGACATGCACCATTGGTTAAATTCATGGTATAGGTTTTATCTTATTGCTATTCTGAGTTCAAGTAGATATAAATGAATATTTTTAAATTTTACATAAGCAATACAATGTCTCCAAAAGTGCTTTTGAGGGGAAAAGAAAGGTGGAAGGAAGAGACTGTGTTCTTCCTTTTGTTGTGGGGCTGTACAAATGCCTAATGCCAACTTGAGAGTTTGTATGTGCAAATATACAGCAAACCTCAAACATGAAATTTTCACACCGCTGGCCTTTCTGCTTGGCACACAGTGCATTATCAAGAGCAGGTAGCCCTGGTGAAACAAATCACCAACCATATGGAGGAATGTTTTGATTTTTATTATGGAACTTAAATAATAAAATTTAAGATTTACTGATGCTCCTCCTATGTTCTCCCATTTTCCCCCTCACACTCTCTAACATAGAAACACTGTGATGTGTTTAGCTTCTAGTCCATTAAATTTTCAGTTCTATGTAAGGAAGAGACCACATCAGCCTTGTTCACTATTGTATCCCCAATATAATTCTTATGTTAAATTGTAACTGTATGCAGTACATATTTGAATATCTAAATCCATGAATAACAGCAATAAGCTGGTTTATTATACTAGTTACATGGAATGCAAAGATATATGTCTTGATTATGTTACTGGAGAATGGGGTTCTCCTTGGAGCTGTGTCCAGGTTCTTGGCATCATGAACGAAGAGTTGAGTGAGACACTGAAATACAGAGGTGAAAGAGAAGTTCACTGGTAGAGAAAGTAGTGAAAATACACTTCCAAGAGGTGGAAGTGGCACGAGCAAGAGTGACTCAAAGGCCAATTATGCAGAGCTGAGCATCTTAATTGCCTTTCCTTTGCAAAAGAAAACACTTTTTGGGGTGTGAGGTCTTTTGATTGACAGTCCTGATTGACAGGGGCTTCATTACATCACTCCTCTAACTGCACATGTTCCTTCCCAGAATGCATACAGAAAAACCCATGGGAAGGGGCTGGGGGCAAGCTTTAATGGTTGTTTTATTATAATTTTATTACAATGAGGCCCCAGGGGGCAGGCTAAGGACAAGGTCTAACGGTTCGTGCCTGCATCAAAATATAGTTAATTCTGGTTGGGGTCTTATCTCCCTTGTCCCAGGAGGTTTTGGCAGAAAGATTCATCTCTAGGGGCTGAGCCTGGGCAGTGCCTGGGGGGTGGACACTGGTGGTACAAGGCACCATCTTGGCAGGAAGATTTATCTCCAGGGTCTAGGTTTGGGGGTCCCTGGGAATAAGCACTGGTGGAGTAAGGCACTAATGATTATATTGCTTCCCATGGCCATTTGGTACACTGTTGATTTTACAACTTTTCATGGCCATGTGCTCTGGGGCAGGGTCTCCTGGAAGGGGTGGCAAAAGGTGGTAATTATCCCAGCAATGTGAGCTTTATGGGAGGGGTCACTTTGATCCCCCTGCTCTAACTGCCTGCCTCCTTTTTCTCTCGAGTGACATGATCCCCATAAATTTCTATGGGAAGTTGAGGGGCTGAAGGTCTCTTTTTCTGTATCTGTTTTCTGCTGAGTGTGGCCATTGTCTCTGCTTCTTGAGGTTTGCAGAGCTGTCTCCTTAACTGGGCTAAAAGGGAGGGATCTCAGAATCCATCCAAATGGTCTCATTCAGTTCTTCGAACAAGGTGTGGTGGAATTCTTGCTGAGTTGTGAGCCATGTTTCCAAGGACCCTAGTCCAGGAGAGACAGACTTAATTAATATAGTTACAAAGTATCAATGTATGAAGCAGACTCCAAAGCCCTAGACACTGTGTCCTTGAGAAGAAAAACTTATCTTAGTCCCTCAATGTCTGTGGCCCGTCTGGCCTTAGCTGTTCATTCCTGGGACATTGCTTTCCCATGGCCTGAAAAGTTAGCGAGAGGACAATTAACAAGTACGGAAGAAATTTTAAGGTAATCAACTAGTATAGTGGACAGAGGCATTTCATCCTGAGAACTATCTACCTTTAATTAAAAAGAGTGATTAGTCCAGAAACTGGAAAAATAATAGAAAATTGGTGTTTTAAAGAAAAGGGGATTAAAGAGGGGCCTTTCCCCTTTCAATTATAGTCTTTTATATCACCTATTCTTTTATCTTAGAATCATACAAATGGGAGTTATAAAAGCCTTATAAGTCATTTAGTGCAGTGGTTTTTAACTTTAGATGCATTTTAGCATCATCTAGGAACTTTGCAAATAACTGATGCCTGGGTCCCACCCCAAGAGATTCAGATGTGATTGGTCTGGGCTGTGATGCAAAAGCACCGAGAAACATAAATGTTCCTCAGGTGATTCTAATGCACAGCGAAGTGAAAAGGCACTGATGACACTGCAACCATTTACAATAAGGAACCTGAGGCCCAGAGATCTTAACCGACTTGCCACATGCCACACAGCTCATTGGTGGGAAAGGACCAGTGTCCTTCCCACTATACCTGTGGTTTTCAGTCTTGACTCACTCACAAACCACTCACTCTATCATTCAGTATTTTTCTTTAAAGAGACTCCATTTTTAGCATTTAACCTTTTTATTTTAAAAGAAAACTTTATATCATTTGATAATTGAAAAATCTGTTTCACTTGCTATACATATGTGAGAGCTAAAAATAAAAATAATGAAAATTAAAAGTTACTAAGTTTCAGCTAGATAAAACTGCCTGCTGAAGACTCTCAGCCTGAAGCTTATTCCCTCCTTAAAATGAACAGCAAGTGATAGAGAAGAATAAACATATAACGGTAGCTACCATTACCGGTAAGTTGAGGCTTTGTCCTCAACTAGAGGAGCACCTGTAATTGCCTGGAATGCCAGGTCATCCACTTATGTGCTCTGTGAAATGCTGAGCTGTGTGCATAATTGGAGGCACAACTGTTTCACTGATTTCTTTGCAACCGCTATTTAATCAGAATGCTCAAAAATCAATATATAGGGGAAGCCAGGATGTCTCAGTAGGTTAAGTGCTTGCTTTGCAGCCCCGGGGACTGAGGGTCGTGTCCCAACCCCAGCCCATGCATACCCATATGCTGAACTGGGGTGTGCTTCCCATGAGGGAGGCCCCCAATTCGGTCCCCCCCCCACCCCTGTTCAACCCCTGGCTTGAGGGGACATGCCTCCCACGCGGGAGGTCCCCAGCCCTCCCACTCTGCATGGGCCGTGCCCACTTGTGTGGAAAGAAACCATGTTGAAAAAAAAAACTGATGATATAAAACCATGTAGCCTTCTCTGGGCCCTCTCCCTTCTCTCTGTCTCTCTCTGTCTCTGTCTCTGTCAAAACAATAAAATAAATCTTTTTAAAAAATCAAAATATATTACCAGTAGGATTCTGGCATAATAAGAACTGTATATAACAGGCAAGAAAAAAACACAGAGCTCCTTATGACCTGCTAAAAAAAGGAAAAACTCACCAAGAACTTGTTGTATTGAGTTTAACGCTGTTTACAGATGATTAAGTTATCAAATTTTGATGCCAATTATGAGCCAGTACAGATTTACCAAGTGCTCTCTCCAGGCAGAAAAGCAAAAACACTGGGTAGACTAAACACTGAAGGTGGGAACGGGCTAGAAGGCAATGCTTTGATGCTCAGCTAAGTCAAGTTTGATTAGACCACATTTTCTAAGGCAAATTTTTATTTTCTGAGGCAAATATTATCTTATCAGACATAGTTCAGTGGCATAAGACAAATGATTAAGGACATAACACTTATGTATGTTTCCTCACAAGAAAACGTTTGCTGGAACAGTCCATATACACTCTCCATAACATGTAAATGTATTGGCACTCATTCAGTTTCTTTTTGGAAACTGAAAATGTCTTTGTCTTCTTTGTACTGTTTAAAATTTGTCTAATGAACACTGGCTTAGTGCTTAGTCCTTCCTGAAAAAGCCAGCTGAGGTTTTTGGTTCTATCAGCGGGCAAGTTCTAATACAGCCACTTCCCTTTCAACACATCAGCTGGGAAATCACCCCTGCCAGGAACTAAAACGCTTTAATTTTATGAATCATCAAAGCTTTTTTTTAATACATGATGTAGAATAACCTTTCTTTTCAGAAGGTCTCCAGTAGCCTCCCAAATCACAGGATGTCACCAAAAGGCATGTGAGTGGTATGCAAGAACAAAAGAGAAAACTATTCAAAGCTGAACTGCATATTGCATAATACCCTGTATTAGAAACTCTCAACCCATAAAACATTTACCTACTTTGTGGAGTTAAAAAAAGCAGAATGGTTTTCTTTTGTAAAAAATTGCTTTACAGTTCTCTCCTGTCAGAATTCCAATTATTCTATGACTCAGTGGCTATATCTCTGGCTTTCTTAAAATTCCTTTTTCAGGTAAAAATGTGAAATTTTTACAAGAAGTTTGTAAAAGAAAGACTTATGTAATAATGCTGAGCTTCATCGAATACAAATACATTTTATTTCATTACTTGCAATACAATGTTTTAAAAATCGTGTTTTTTGAATTGAACCTTGCCTATCAAAGTGATTAACATTTTCTTTGGTGCCTTTGAAAACACAGTGACTGACTTCTGCTAAGGGATTAGCTGCCATTTATGGCAGGGTTGAGGGTATTCAATATTCATTTCTCTCAGTCTTTTAGATTAAGACTCCCATAGAAAGAGAAAAATGAGGTTGTAATGTCCGTGTGAGGAATTCATTTTTACTGATTTTTCTCACACCTGAGCACAGGCACTTTCTGCTTCATCTGTAGCAGAGACTGGCTAGCTGGCCGTGGCCCCCACGTCCACCGTCTCCTGCGCACACAGCTGGGTTACATTCCCAGCCCCTCAGGCCAATCGCCACGGCCAGTGACTAGCTCTGGCCCGCGGAACACGTAGAGAAACGATGTGCTCGCTTTCGGGCGTGGCCGATAGAATTTCTCTCTCCAATCACCGACCTCATGACAAAGGATCCAGAGAGGGCACCAAGGCCACGTCATGAGAAAAATGCCCAAGTGCCTATCGTAAACATCGACAACGCTAAACTTTGAATTAGTGAGAAATAAACTTACACTGCCTTAAATCCTGAGATTTTAGAGTTTTTTCATTTTTGTGGTTGTTTCTAAGAGTAACTACTAATAATCACCATTGTCCTCTCTTCCCTCTTTGTCTTCTGCTGTCCTCATTTCCTTGCTTCTATTGTTTTTCTTTATCAGATGATTGTGTCTTTCTGATTTAATAACCAAACTGGGAGCGAGGCCTTAACTGCTGAAATAAGTAGACTCAATGAATTGAATTAGGAAAAAAAAGTTCAAAATAAATCAACTTTTTAAAAACCTTACATCTTAAATATGTAGGATAATTTTTATTAAACAACTGTTTTAATACATGGGTAACACTTGGCTAGTTTAGCGATCACATAGAAGGCTCTCAGCAATGGTGACAGATGCAATTATCTCGGTACTAGTGTTACCAAACGGAGAGTGGGGCCCTGCTGCCCGTTGCCCTCGGCAAATTCCAGGGGCGGAGGTTTGGTGAAAAAGAAAAGGAGTCTTAATTAAAAAGCTACACAGGGGGAAGCCAGGATGGCTCAGTGGGTTAAGCGCTCACTTTGCAGCGCCAGGGACTGAGGATCGAGTCCCGGCCTGGCCCTTGCTGACCCATGTGCTGAACTGGGGAGTTCCCCCAGTTCAGTTCTCTCTCTGTCTCTGTCTCTGTATCTCTCTCTCTCTCTCTCTCTCTCTCTCTCTCTCTCTCTCTCTCTGTCAAAAACAACAAAAACAAACAAACAAAAAAGCTACACAAGTCAGTGGAATAATAACCCTGTCACCCTCTGCCAGGCCAGACCAGTCCTAGACTGGGCCCTGAGGTCCTTCTCCCAAATACCATCCTCTGGGGGAACACAGGTGACCACTGCACACGCCTCCAGGCAGATTCCCCGAGAAAGTTGAAAGGGGAGGCAGTTTCTATCTGCCCTCCATTCAAATCTCCCCACCTGTAATTCCATGCACTCTGGAAGCAACCAGTTTTCTAGCCAATCTCATTCTAGACTGGCAGATCAGCACTCACTCCTGCGGCCATGCTCTGGGAAGCAGTAGGAGGGTCTTTTCCTGTGTCAATCATGCTCACACTCACCAGCTGACTGTGCTTCTGCCAGGGAGGGGGGTCCATCATGAGCCCTCCCTGCTCATTTTAGGTTGTTCTGGGCAACCTTTTCCTAGGGCCCCTCCCTTCTTCTCCCAGTATCATGCCAGTATCACTAGGGAGCCAGCAGGCACACACAACAACAACCATTTTCTGATGAGGAAAACCAGTGTGCCAGGATTTGAAAACAGTTATCAGCCTAAGCTCTCAGCCAACCATCTTTACTTGAATTGCACTGTGGCTTCCAGTGTCTAAGCATGGACATTGTAACATTGTCAATGTCTGTGAGAGCAGGCCAGAAAAAAATATTAGTACCGCATATGACTGGCTGAGGCTTCCAAAAGAATTAGAGTTTCTAAATAGCTTTTATTCGATCCAAATGAAAACTCCAGTCTGGTTTTGTATAAGGCACTTTCTTGCAGACTCAGTAGGGCAATTAATCCTCCTCCTTCTCATTCCAAGTTGGTGGTTCTCAAATTGGGCTCAGTAAAGCCCATCCCTCTCAAGATGCGGGCTTCAGGCAACTTATTTCAGATTTGGCCAGAAAAGCTTGATTTTGGTCTCTTTCGCAAATTTTGTTTCTGCCATAACATTTATTTTTGTTTGTGTGGAGAACGCTCCTTGGCTTTGAAAGGTTACAAACCATTACTTTACATTAATTACATGTAGTCTCTCATAGTTTTAGTCACACAAATACCCAAAGGTGTCCAAATCCGAATGCATAGCACACCTCTGTTTTGAGCCCTGCACTCACAGTCCCACTCATATTTCAGCATCTTCACCTGCTGGATGTCTCATAGCCACCTCCTCACAATATTCCTGAAATAGAATGCATCATCCTGCCTACCCTTGTTCTGGCATTAATGATATCACCAGCCACCTGACTGATTACACAACGAAATACTGAATCATCCTGAACCCCCTTTCCTTTCCCTTCCATGTCCAATCATTTGTTTAATCTGGTTTGTTAACTGTCCTGTTTATCTAATAAATATGTGCTTCCTCCACATCTTCATGGCCACTGCCCTAGTGTAGACCCTTGTCATCCTCCATCTAAATCATTACAATACTTTCTAGGGGTTCTGCCCTACGTCTGCGTGATTTTTCTAAAATACAGGAAAAAATCATAATAGTTAATATTTAATTTTAGCCTGGCAGTTAACAAATTGCCTTCATATAAATGAATGAATTTAAGTATTATAGCATTCTAGCAAGAAGCCATTGTTATTTTTCTTAACTTAGAATAGGAATCTGAGGCCTCAGAAAGTTATTTTGATCGGGCATCCTTCAAAAATCATAGAGCTGGTGTTTGAACTTGGGGACTCTGAAGTTCATGATGATGACATTAACCACACTACCAAACACACATCAGTCTTTGGCCTTGAGACCTTTAATTCCTTACCAGTGCCTACAAGAGAAAGTCCAGACCTTTCAGCAGGTTGGAAAAGTCTTACTATACTTTTGCTATAAATTGAGTTTCAATAGAGAATAGTGATAGTTAATTCAGTAATTAATAGTCCATCTCTGGAGTTAGAGCCCATATTCTAGTGTAAAACCTTGGATATGTTACATAAACTCTTTAAATCTCAGTTTCTTACTGTGCTCTGTAAGGCTAATAGTAAAGTATATCCCACAGTGTGTGGTAGGTCATACACAAGATGCCGCATGTGAATCGCTTCACACACTGTTCATCCTGTAGAAAGTGCTTGATGAATGGTGGCTGTGGTTACTGATTGACCAACCTCTTCCTGCACCATTTGCTTTCTATCCTCCACTCTGCACACAGGCCTACGCTCTCTGTTACCTCCCCTGTGACGCCTCACAAGCCCAGTGACAACTCCTCTCAGCACTGTGTATGCCTCTATAGTTAATATATGGTTGGATAATACAGTCCTTAAGACCAGTGGTGCAATGTCCCCTGGGACTGGTCACTAGGATCCGGAGAAAGTCCCACCACAACAGAATGCTCTTCTCACAAGCTCTCCCACGTCTCCTGCGTTACATTTCTCATTCCCTTTCCTTCCCTCTCCTCCAACTCTTGCCTTCTGATGTCAGATTTGTCCTCTAGATTTTCCCTTGTTCCAACTTGCCAACCCTGCTACCCACCTCCACAGCTTGATGGCCATCCAAGTTCAGCTCCCTGCCAGCACAGTGTTCCTCGTGTTGCTCGTGCTTTCTCTGGGAGACGTATCTCCTGTCTCTGGCTGTCCTAAAGCTACCAACCCAGGGACTGACCAAATGGCTCAGATACGATGCTCATGGCTACTTACTATAGTTTTGTGTTACTTGTTTTCCTTTCTTGCCCATTGGACTGAACTCTTCCTGGTGGAGAAACCTTGTCTTTGATCTTGGTAGAGCCTCCATAGAACCTGGTTTAAAATAACCCCTGGGGAAGCCGGGATGGCTCAAGGGGTTAAGTGCTCACCTTGCAGCCCTGGGGACCAAGAATCAAATCCCGGCCCCGGCTCCATGCAGACCCATATGCTGAACTAGGGTGTGCTTCCCACGTGGGAGACCCCTAGTTAGGTTCTTGCTGGGGTGAACTTCCCATGTGGGAGGCCCCCAATTCAGTCCCCAGCTTATGGAGGGTGAGCCTCCCTTCCAGAGACCCCCTGTCTGGGTCCCACCCTATGCTGCCCTCCGCCCACCTGTGCAAAATGAAACCATGTAGAAAACTGATGACATACAACTATAGAGACTGCTCTGGGCCCTCTCCCTTCTCTCTGTCTCTCTATGTCAAAAACAATGCAATAGGGGAAGCTGGGGATGGCTCAATGAGTTAAGCACTCGCTTTGCAGCCCCAGGGACAGAGGACTGAATTGTGGCCCTGGCCTGTGCAGACCTGTATGCCGAACTGGGGTGTGCATCCCATGCGGGAGACCCCTAGTTTGGTTCTCACCCCCAGGTTTGGCCCCTGGTTTGAGGGGGCATGCCTCTCATGCAGGAGACCCCCAGCCCCGTTACCGCCCTGTGCAGCCCCCACCCACCTGTGTGGAATAAAACCGTGTTGAAAACTGATGATGTACAACTATGAAGACTGCTCTGGGCCCTCCCTCTTCTCTCTGTATCACTGTCTCTGTCAAAAACAATTTGAAAAGCAATAAGAGAAATCTTTAAAAAATTAAAAAATTAAAAAATCCTCAATGACCATGTTGATTTAGTAGACAATTTCTTCCAAAACCTGTGTCTGTGAGTCTTGGGGGCTAATGCTGTATAAATTCCTATGACCATATAGAGGTATTCGATAACAAACTCATCTTCTGAAACTCCTTATAACACCAGATTCAGTTCAGTGTGGGGTACACAAAAATGTGTGTGTGTGTGTGTATGTGTGTGTGTGTGTGTGTGTGTGTGTTTCCCACCAGAATATAAAGTACCCCGCCTATAAATTGGTTTTTCTCATTATGTGCTGATAGGTTTCTATATTTAGCTTTGTGGATGAGAAAAAAGGGACGCATACTAAACCTAACAAGCTCAGGGGAGGCCAGCATGGCAGGCCCTACAAACTCAGAGACTGGAATTAACTATTAAGGATGTCCTGAACATGAAAATTCCTAAGATGGGCAGGTAGTCACACCCTTGGCCTGTATCTTCCTTAACAAAGGTCAATGTTTACGTTAAGTGAGCCTATTGTCTTTTTGTATCTAAGAGAACATAGCCTTGGAATGTCAGAGCAATCCCTTTTTCTGGACACTGCACCCCCTCAGCCCCCTTCCAGGACACCCACTAAACCAGAGCAGGAAATCAGAGTTCTTCATTGTGGTTATTCCTATTGTAAACCCTTAAGTATGTTCTAACCATTTATAAGAGCAACAGAGTTGAAGTGCAAGAAGGAACTCTTAATTTGGGCCATATACATGCTGCCACCAGAAGATGTCTCAAGAGTACACTTTCTTTTCACCCCCAATCATCCTGGGTTCCTGGAACCTGCCCCCTCAGAGGGGTTTGGGGAGGAGCTCCTCCTCCACTGCTTCTCTTTTAGCTTTTTATGTCTTTTAACTCTTTCTTCTCTGCTCCCTTATCCTATCTATGTTTGTTTTCTCTAGCCTCTAGCTCAGAATTCAAGATGCTTAATTCCCTCTGGTTTGTACTGTGATACAGCTGGGGAGGAGGAAAAGGGAAGTGCATAAGCTGGGGCTAACTCCAGGTGATTCAGTCACAAGGCGTGAGCCCCAGAATGAGTGAATTTGTGTTTCTTCCCTTTTGTGTTTCCAGCTTACAAATTTTACAGAACAGTAATCCCGAAGATCCATCTGACTTGTTTTGTAAATAGCACTTCATTCAATCCACAAACATTTAATTTGTTTCTTTTATTTTCTAATCTACATTCTTATAAGAACAACCATCTAGCTAAAGCTTTGCATGTAGCCTTAATCATTTCTTTTGGAGAAATGACTAGAAGAATAATTTCTGGTTCAAAGGGTATAAGCATTTTTAAAGTATGCATTTTTAAGTTGGGTGATACATACTGTCATATCATTCTCCATAAAAGTTGTATCAAATTACATTCCCACAAGTAATGTCCAATACTCCCAGCACTGGGGATAATCATTCTTTTTGGTAAACAACAGTGGTATCAATAATTATATTAATTTGCATTCTCTCAAGCAACATAAATTTCCTTATTGGCAAGTAAGTGTCACATGTACAGCTAATGTATATGCACATATTTTTGCATGTATGGATAAAAAATGTTTCTAAAGGGGAAGCCGGGATGGCTCAGTGGGTTGAGCACTCACTTTGCAGCCCGGGGACTGAGGATCAAATCCCGGCCCCAGCCTGTGTGGACCCATGTGCTGAACTGGAGAGTGACCCCAGTTCAGTCCGGTTCCTGCCTGTGCAGCCCCGCGCCCACCTGTGGAGTGAAACTATGTGGAAAAACCAATGGTGTGCAACTATGGAGGCTGCTCTGGGCCCTCCCCCTTCTCTCTGTCTCTATCTCTCTCTGTCAAGAACAATGAAAGTAAATCTTTAAAAACAGCTCACATTTAAAAAAAAAAAAATGTTTCTATGGAAAGTAGAATAAAAGCCCACAGGCTTCCCACATATTCTGGTCTCTTCCTATGACACATGCCACACACGTGAGCACATGCATGTGTACATGTATGTGCATGTGCGCACACACGCACAAATACACACTCATGCACACCTTACCAGGAATCCTCAGAAATACTGAAAGGAGCCAGGACTTCTCATAATTAATTGACTGAGGGCTAGAAGTTCATCATACCTGAATAAGATAGGACAGGGTATTCTCAGGAGGTTGGAAGACTGGTAAATGGCTTTCATTTGAATGTATATAATTCTTAACAGAGAACACATTGTCATTATATTTAAAAAGTTTAACCTCATTTGGCTCAATTTCTTTTTTTCTTTGAAAGAAGGTAACAGTTTCCATTGTGGTAAAAATCACTTTTCTAATTGCTGGCAACAATTTTAATGTTTGGATTTTATTTTAATTTCTTGCTTAGTCAGCTGAGCTCAATTCATATTCACAAGGGCTCCTTACCTGGCCATTCCATCAGCTGTAAGGACTGCAATCTCCCCCTCGGTCCATTCTGAGATCTTTACATTTTGGGGAGCCCAAAGAAGTGCCTGATTCACCCAAGTGGCCCATTTCCCCTGTTGACAAAAGAAGGCCCAACTTACAGAGAAGTCTTATAAGAGTTTATTTTAAGCCAAATTGATGGCAATTGCCAGGAAGCAAAATCTCAACAAATTGAAAAAATTCTCTGGAGAATAGCAGTCTTGCATTTTAGGGTGACCAGACATCCCGCTTTTGGCGGGACAGTCCTGATTTTTAACAGTTTGTCCCGCGTCCTGCGGCATTTTAAAAAAGTCCCGATTTTTGGAAAGAATGCACGACAAGCTAGGGAACAGCGGGAGATAGACCAAATTTTTAATCAAGAACCCCCCAATCCCGGTCAATGGTGTCCCGCTTTACCAATGTTAAAATCTGGTCACCTTAAAAAGGAGGAAATGTTAAGGTGACTTAACATGAAATCCATTGGTGGTTGATTAAGGGAGTGGGAGAAGCAAAATGGGGTAATCTCTGGGAATGAATAAAAAGCAAAATAGAGAGACACATAGTTTTTTTTAAGTGGTGGATTCAGGATACGTAGTTAATAATTAAGATTTACAGCACACAGAGATGTTACATGGGGAAGAAGATAATGATGAGGGGTTCTGTGGTCTCCTGCTCTGATAAGAGGTTGTCCGTGAGGGTCTGAAGGAGAAGAGGACTGACATTTCAAAGGTATGTTATCCTAGATGCACAGAGGCAATAGACAGACTCACGAAAGGTAAACACCAACCTTTGGCAAGGAAACAACAGGCCCAGGAGACTACCCACCATGACTCACTTTTAGTTAAGAATTTTTATGTTCAGACCGTCTTGAGTGGTTACTTTTGGCCTCTGAGTTTGTAAGACCTGCCATGCAGCCTCCCCTGAGCTTTTCAGGTTTAGTTTATGGCTCCTTTTTATGTAAATCCCTTATATGTTATTATTTTATCTTATTTTACTTTGTTTTATATTTAAATTATTAAGTTTTAGTATTAGTTGCTTAAACTCCCGCATTTAGGGTAAAACTGGGAACACTTAACATGTGCCTGTAACAGAAGTAAATATCAGATGTGATATTTGTCTTGAGGATCTGAATCTGATTCACTCTGTTACCTCCCATGACCACCACAAGCTCAAAAAAGATCCAAACCCTCTGTTTGTACACTCACTGCACTGTCACTCATAAAAACAAAGTTTAAAGTACAAGGTCATGAAACAGTTCTCTGAGCCAGAATTGTCTTTGGTTAGTCTTGAAAATATGCGAGCAAAAGCCATTTGTCTATGATAATTGTTAAGTAGAGCAAGATGGGAAAAAATATTCCATTAGCAACTAGTATAAGAATTCTTTCCAGGGAGATCTTGCCTTCATTAGAAAAATGCCCTTTCTGCCTGGGGTAAAAGCGGAGTCTGCAAAGGCTGGAGTGTGTCTTGTTAATCCACAAGGAGCTCCTGTGTGAATCTGGGAGGAAGGGGAAGAGGAAGAATCATGAGAGACAACGTGCGAGAGAAGGTGCTATGGGACTGTGCCATGACTGGTGCCTCTTAGATCTTCAGAACTTGGTGTGGTTGCATTTCTGATAGAAACATGCAAAGGATACATCCACCTAGCTGCTGTGCTGTCACAGGGAGAGTAAGGCCTTGGCTGCATTTGAGGGACATGGTCAGCATATTTAGAGGAAGACAGAGGAGTAGACATAGTGAACAGAAGCTAAGGTACCGCAGCCAGCATGACTATTCAGAATGTGAACTGGGATGGTTAAAGAAATGATACACAGACAGAGAACAGATAAAGGAAATCTCGCAGTATTGAGGGCAGGCTTGAGTGAGAGAGCTCCAAGGAGGCATCATGTCCTGTATATCAGGGAGGGATCCAGGAGCCAAATCCTTATAAGAAAAAGAAAAATATGCCTATTGCCTGTTCTTAAATATAGCACAGGCATTCTGGAAACTGCATTATGAAGTGTTTACAAAATAGAAACTATTTTCTTTCTAGAAAAATTATTATAACACAGTAGCATCCTGACCAAGAACTCAACATCACATAAACCACAAATACAACCAACCATGTCATAAAAGCAAATATAAGTATAAACTTATATAATCACTGAGAACTATAAAATCATTTTGAGTTTTATAAAACAGACATAAATATCATAGATACAATTTTACAAGAGATTACAATATTGTGAGTAATTGTAAAAATAACTAGTATAACAAATCTAACATAAAATATGTAATACATAATAAAAATTAATTAAATACACAATAATACTTTGCTTGCATTCTTAGCACTTAAATGTGGTTTTATGGAACAATAAGTATAACCCTTAAAAAGATTACTCAAGAAAGTTTCTCTTGTTAAATTTCTCTGAACTAAACAATGCTGCCAGAAGTCAGTCAATTAATCAAAAGTTGCATAAGAAACAGTTGGTGCTCACTAGTTTTTGTAGTTTATACTCAACTATTCTTATTGTTGAGAAGGATGATGGTGGTGATGGTGGTGTCTTCTTGGAAAACACTGAATAGCTTATTATAAGAAAGAAGCAAAGAGGAAGGCACAAGAGAAAGATTCTCCACTGTGTCAATGAATATTGGTTGGGCTGCAAATTGTTACATGAGCTCTGAAGAGGTAGGACATTCTGGAAGTTATCAAGTGAAATTCATACTTTAGTGTAATCAGTGTGGGCTGACTTGGAAATGGCTGTTTAGGGGTATTTTATTAGGATTGCTTTATGCTGCATGTATACTTGTCTACAAATGGGCATCTATAGTTCCCAGTGATAAGAAGTGGAAGCAGCCCAGGTTGACACAACTGCTCAAGATAGTCATCAAGGGCCCAGCCTTTTGTACTGTCCTGCTCTGTATCCTTATACTTGAGCTGAAGACGTCTTCTGCACCTTCAGGCATCATGAGCACTTTATAGGCAGAAAGACAAGAGAGACAAAGAGTGTGTGCTAGCTAAGTTTGTCCTTTCTTATGAGGAAATCAATAGCCTTTCCAGAAGTTTCATCTGTGGACTTGTGCTTATCTCTCACTGACCATCAGGAAACATGATCGCCTACTCAACAGAAGTTGAACATATTCCATCCCAAATAAAATCAGTGTTTTATAGTAAAGAAGAAGGCCAGAATTGATATTCCACAGGCAGCTAGCAATGTTCTTTCATGAGTTGATTTATTTTGAGGTAGTAATTCAAGACTTTGTGGTGGCATACTCCATATTACAGGTTGTGTTCAACTGTCAAGGTCCTTAGCATTTATTGACATACATTGCCTGAATTTAAACTGATATACTACTTATAAATCCTACACATCCACCACCCAAAGGTTTTTATCTACCATTTAGAAATATATTGAACTAAATTAGGTTAAATAAGTAGTTTAAGGATAAGTGGGCTCAATATGAAAAGTAATTATGTTCATCCAGCATTTTACATATATTAATATAAGACTATCAATTAGGGATCTTGAAATTAGAGATAGAAGACACCCTAGAAATTGCTGGAACTACAAATGATGACACAGAAATCCAGAAAGTATAATTGATTTAGCCAAGGTCTAGCTAAAAACAGAGATAGGACTCAAACCCAAACATTTTTATTTCCAGTCTACTATACTTTCCACCACATTCCCAAATCTGCCTATTAATTCTGTATCTAACCTTTGAACTTCTTTCTGTTGTGAGGAAGAAGAGAAGAATCACGGATCATTCCCTTGATCTCCATCCATTTCAGATTCTTTTCATAAACCACTTTATTTATAGGAGCCCTCAGGACAACCCTAATAACAAGGCTTGTTACTTTATGAACTTAGACACATACATCGTGGAATAAATTATACTTGCCAAAATGCTTAACCCATATAAATAAGAGCCAGTTGTAACCTGGTTAGTCTCTGATCCTGGAGTTTATGCTGTGTGTAAGAGAATTTGCTTTAAGGGTTCTTCAATATTTCAGTCCTCAAGCCTCATCGTCTTGGAGGCCTAATAGACACCCTCCTTTGATACTGTAATTTCATCTGGGAAGGCTTTGTGTGAAAACCCAAGTGCAATATTGGAAAGGGCCATAGAATCCATATGGTCCATCTTTTTCTCCAAAGCAGGTAACCCATCTCTGTGTCCCAGGACCATTGCTATGAGGCATTTATAAGAAGATGTGAATGAAGGGGCCACTACTACTTAGGCAGCTCTAAATTATTGGAAAGTTCTTTACTCTCTTGCATTGAAATCCATTGTTTCATAGCTTCCATGCATTGATCCTAGTTCTATACTTGGGAGTTAATTGCATTTTCCATGGGACAAATATTTGAAGAACACCATTATGGCCCTAGTTATTCTTTCTTCAAGTTCTATTACTCTTCCTGGAACTTCTCTAGATCCTTCGCCACCCTAATCACTACCCTCCAATTAAAATTCAATTTATCAAGGTCCCTTAAAATGAGGTATGTTCAGAAGTAGAAACAATACCATGAATAAGATGTGAATAGCACATAAAAGAACCATTTCCTCCTTTACTCTGTCTACTCAATGTGGCCTTAACTTTCATTAACAACCTCATCCCAGTGTTGTTTCATGTTGAGCTCACTTGGTTAGTTGAAGCTATTACCCTTTTTCTGGAGCCCTGTTTTTGGGCCAAGTCTCCTCCTCTAGATTGCATATCTGTACTCACCACAGAGGCATTCAATAAGTAAGCACGTCACATCAATTGCTTTTGTGGTTGTTATAGTAATAATTTAGTAACAATGATGTAATACATTTATTGTGCACTTACCAATCCAGGCACTATGCTAACAACTTTATGTCTATTATCTCCTTCAATCCTTACAATGACCCTCTTTATCCAGTTTTACAGATAAAGAACAGGCCCATTGAAAAATTGGAAAACTACATGCAAAAGAATGAATCTGGACTGTGAATTGTCACCAAAATTATACCAAAATTAACCAAAATATACTAAAATTAACTCAAAGTGGAATAAAGACCTCCACATAAGATCTGAAACAATAAAGTGCACGAAAGAAAGCATCGGTACTAAACTTACAGAGCGTGGGCTCAGAGAACACTTTATGAACTTGACCCCAAAGGCAAGGGAAATAAAAGCAAAAATAAATGAATGTAACTATATCAAACTAAGAAACTTCTGCACAGCAAAGGACACCATCAACAAAGTAAAAAGGAAACCAACCAAATGGGAGAAAATATTTGCAAACTGTGTCTCTCATAAGGGGCTGATATCTAAAATACATAAAGAACTCATACAACTCAACAACAACAAAAACAAACGATCCAGTTAAAAAATGGGCAGAAGACCTAAACAGACACTTCTCCCCTGAAGACATACAAACAACCAACAGATACATGAAAAAATGCTCAACATCACTAGCATCTAGGGAGATGCAAATTAAAACCACAATGAGATACCACCTCACATCTGATAGCATGGCTATAATCAACAAGACAAGGGGATAACAAGTGCTGGAGAGGCTGTGGACAAAAAGGAACCCTCATACACTGCTGGTGGGAATGTAAACTGGTACAACCACTATGGAAGGCAGTATGGAGATTCCTAAAAAAAACTAGGAAATTTCCATATGACCCAGCAATCCTTCTCCTGGGTATCTACCCAAAAAATCCAAAAACCTTAATTTGCAAAGATACATGTACCCCAGTGTTCGTTGCAGCACTGTTCACAGTGGCCAAGTCGTGGAAACAACCAAAGTGTCCTTTGATAGATGACTGTATAAAAAAATTGTGGTACATTTTCACAATAAAATATTATTCAGCAATAAAAAAAGGATGAAATACAGCAATTTGTGACAACATGGATAGACCTTGAAAACATCTTATTAAGCAAAATAAATCAGACTGAAAGAATCAAGAAACATAACCTCACTCATAGGTGGAATATAAAATTGAAAGTAACAAAGAAAAACTCATGGACACAGCCAATAGTTTAGTTGTTACCTGAAGGTAAGTGGGGAAGGTTGGTGGGAGA
>PVKE010028675.1:0-20766 GCA_004027555.1 Craseonycteris thonglongyai
CACACACACACACACACACACACACACACACACACACACACACACACACACACACACACACACACACACACACGCTTTCTCCTCTCCCTTTACATCTGCAAATCCCTAACTAAAGGATACGTTAAAGCAGCATTTTTACCTTTTTGTTGTTCAAACACAGATGGAGTGCTGAAGTCCATGGTTGCCTGTCTCATCATTTACCATCAGAATGGCACAAAGCATCCAGGTCTCTAGAGAGGAGAAAACACCATCTCACATGTTACAGTCAACACAACAGTCAGATACAGCCTCACTTGCCAAGACCTCTGTTTGAGAATTAAAAGTACATTAGAGTTGCATCTTGTTGTTAAGGCAAATGATAGAAATAGGTAAATGTTATTCCTGTAATTCCTGCCAGGAAAATATTAATAGTTATTTCTTACGGCCTCAATACTTGTATATAAGTACTATGTACCCTTCACCCGTAAACAAATATACAAAAAAAGCTCAAACCCTAAAAAACAGTATCTGTGGGGGGCACCTGCCTTGGATCTTGCCCAGAAAAACACTCGAGGTCACGGAGCTTCAGCAGCTGGAATGTTGCTTTAAACCAAAAGAAATCTCAATGGGTGAGTGAGGATTCACAGGGCTGGACGGAGCATGTGCAAAGCTGCCAATGCAGTTAGGATTCGGCAGTGTTCTTGGTGGAGTGAGAACTGCATTTGGGTCACATGAGCAGAGAATGCCATCTCAATGGAATAGGACGTAAACATTGTAGCAGGAGGCTGCTGCCCATGTGCTATATGGAGTAATTATCAGCTTTTACAGCTCATCTTCAGCCTCCCTTCAGCTCTGTTCTCCAAATGACAGGGAGAATGGGGAGGGGGGAGGAAGTGGCATTTGAATGGTTATATTTCAAGGCTCAGCTATCCATGACAATAAGACAGTCTACAATCACAAGGGTATTTAGTGGAGTATTATATTTGGTGGCAAAAAACTGTAAATCACCAGAATGTACATCATTTGAGGAGCAGTTGATTAAATGATAGCAAATTCATTCTCTAGATTAAAAAATACCTGAGGTAAATCTATATATATTTATCTGGTGGGTTGTCTCTATTGTTAAATACAAAACAAACAAACAAACAAAAACAAGTTACATATTTTATTTGTTTACATTTTTATAAAACCAGCAACCACTCACTGTATGTATAAATATGTTCATATATGTTTGTAGGTACACTGAGGAAGATCTAGAAAGATACACAGATACACACTGGACTGTTAATATTGGTTACCTTTGGAGATTGTAACTAAAGTAGATTTCTAACTTTTCTTTATCTACTTCTGTAGTTTTAGGCTTATTATAACAAGTGTCTATTATCTTATATTTATAATTACAAATCTGGTAAATTCAAAACAAACTAACAAAGCTCTACATTCAAGACACAATCAGATTTTTGGGTAAGTCATGCAGCCTTGTAACTGATCCTCTAATAAATGTTGTTGCTAATGGTAATAACTATTTTCTTTTTTAACTTACTTAGTGTGTGAATATGGAAATGAAAGCAGAAACCATTTTTCTTCATTTATGGCCACATTTGTTTTGATGTAGATGGATATAATTTAAAAATTGTGTTCTTTGCTATACAAGTTTCTTGCTTCCATGTTTTCTCAGTGCCCCACCATATATTTTCCATAAACGTATTGTGTGCTCAGTTCCCTATGACAAGTGTGTGTTCAGTTCCCTATGACAAGTGTGTACTCACTTACCATATCAGCCCCTCCCCACAACGTGCCCTGTGTTGTTTTTATTTAAAACACAGGCAAAACCTACTTATAAATTATTACCCAAAACGTGCTCCACAGGTAAATCTCTTAAATGTCTCAACGCCAGTTCTTTTGCATTACCATGAAAGTCAAACTGAGGGGGACAAGAGCAGACTGGGAAAGAAACTGACTTCCTCTAGCGGAAGTGAAGCTAAGGAGAGATGATCAAGCTCACCCAATTGAAGGAAGTAAAAGGAGTTGTGGCCACATGGTCCTAAAGGAGAGAAAAACAAAAGATGTAGATTAACTTCCTTTTCATTCATTTGTTCATTAATTCATCAATTGTTATGAAAGGGTTACTATTCTCCATTCATTTCTATACGGACTAGTGGTGCAGCCATGAGCAAGACATTCAATAAACTTATACTCTTGGATGAAACTTCTGCTTCTAGCCACACTGTAGTAATAGGAATTGGATTTACCCTCCTGCTAAAGCAACTAGAAAGCTGGGTGAAATATCGGAACCAGTGGTTTTCAGACTGTAGGCAGTGCAGGTTAGTGATCCCTGGGAGGAGAGAAACAAATGATTTGAGCCTGGTAAGTGCCCAGCTGACAGCTGGGGAGATTTTCCAGCTGAAACCCAGGAAGGGTAGAGTGGACTCAGTGGTGGCCCTTGCAAAACATGTGTCCACATACTAATCCCCAAAACCTGTTAATATGACCTTATTTGGAAAAGGGGTCTTTGCATATTAAATACCGGTAAGTGAAGGATCTTGAACTGATACCATTTTGGATTATCTGAGTGGGCCCTGAATCCAATAACAAATGTTGTTGTTTTAATTTATTTTATTGTTTTTGACAGAGACAGAGAGAGACAGAGAGAAGGGGGAGGGCTCAGAGTAGTCTCTATAGTTGTACATCATCAATTTTCAACACCGTTTTGTTCCACACAGGTGGGCTAGGGTGCACAGGGCAGGAGTTGGGTTGGGGTCTCCCACATGGGAGGCACGCCTGCTCTAGCCAGGGGCTGAACCAGGGGGCAAGAACTGAACTGGGGGCCTCCTGCATGGGAAGCATGTCCCGTCTCAGCATATGGGTCCACACAGGCCGGGGCTGGTATTTGATTCTCAGTCCCCAGGCTGCAAAGTGAGTGCTTAACACACTGAGTCATCCCAGCTTCCCCTACAAGTGTTCTTATAAGGGACACATGAAGTGAAGGGCAGGCCATTTGACCAGAGATTGGAGTGTAGCCGCAAGCCAAGGAACAAACTGTACCCTACAGCCTTTGGAAGAAGTATAGAGCTGTCAACACTTTCATTTTGAGCTTTTGGTCTCCAAAACTGTGAGAGAATAAATTTCTGTGAGTTACAAAATTAAGTTTGTGCTAATATGTTACAGCAACTTTAAGAAACTAATATAGAGGAGGAAGTCTCAAAATAAATGCAAAGTCTCCATAATTGTTACATTTCTGTGCCCATTTAGATCATTGCCAAAACCAAATTAAAATATGTTTGTAAAGAGCTATTTTGGGCTCATTTTGAAGAAAGGCAGTCAAATACTAATAGAATAGAATAGAAAGAATGAGTTTAAGTTTCTTTCTTGTTAGTTGTGTAATTTGGGCAAATTATATATATATATATATATATTTTTAAGATTTATTTTTATTGTTTTTGACAGGGAGAGAGAGAGAGAGAGAGAGAGAGAGAGAGAGAGAGAGAGAGAGAGAGATACAGAGACAGAGAGAAGGGGGAGGGCCCAGAACAGTCTCCATAGTTGCACATCATCGGTTTTTCCACATAGTTTCATTCCACAGGTGGGCTCAGGGCTGCACAGGGCAGGAACTGGGCCGGGGTCTCACCCCAGTGAGAACTGAACTGGGGCACTCCCCAGTTCAGCATATGGGTCCATTCGGGCCGGGGCCGGGATTCGATCCTCGGTCCCAGGGGCTGCAAAAGTGAACGCTTAACCCACTGAGCCATCCCGGCTTCCCCAAATTATATACGTAACTTTTGAACCTCAGTCTTAATCTGTGGTTTGTGAACTGCACCCCCTGAGTTCTTGTGAGAGTTCTTGTTGTTCAGTTCACTTCCTGGGCTGAAAACAGGATAACTTTTTTATACAACAAAAGCCAAGTGTAAGATGACATTTGATTGTTTCTTCAAGAGCGTTTTGAATAAGGCCCTTAGCCAGACATATTTACATAATTTGTTCACACATATCGAGTGCCTGTTGTTCATGACTCTTATCTGTAATGTAGAAGGGGAAGAGAGAAGGTTTGCATGACTGTGCAAATTTGGCTCTTGGCTTCCTCTCCAGCTCATCTCTCATCATTCTTCCTCCATTCTCACATTCAGCCACACTAGTCTCCTTTCTGTTCCTCGAACATGCCACGCCCTTTCCCAACCTCCCCAAACTTCGCTAGTCTGTCCCTCCTCTAGGAATGGTCTTTCTCCAGTTCAAACATCACCAATTCAGAAAGGCTTTCCCTCCAGTGAGGGAATGAGAATACAATGAGAATACCCCGCTAGGGAGAGAGGGCCTTTGTCCGTGTTATGACTACCGGCTAGCTCAGTACTTCTCAGGCTCTCTTTGGCAAAGAACCAGGTGTTAAAATTTCCAAAACATCAGGGACCAATACAATAATAAAATCTGATAAATACTATTAATAAAAAAGAAAAATAAGAAGCCCCAACATTCATGTTAGATTCACTAGGCATAAAGTTTTATGTCAATAAATGTAATCAAAACAAAAATAGAATTAAAAATTATAAAAATGTACACATTATTTATTCAAAGTACATTTAGGCATTAATATAATATGCTCTCCAATACAGTAGCCATTAGCCGCATGTGGCTATTTTTAATTAAAATTAAGTATAATTAAAAATTCATTTCCTCAATTACAGTAGCCACTGTGATTGTGTTTTATCGTAATTAAAAATGTTTGCTCCTTAAGAGATGCTGGTAAGAAAATAAAAAGACAAGCCACAGACAGAGAGAAGATATTTGTAAAACATATCTGATAAAGGACTTGTATCTAAAATACATAAATAATATTCAAAACTCAGTAATAAAAAAATAAACAACCCAATTTAAAGAAAGACTAATATTTGAACAGATATGCCACCAAAGAAGAGATATAGATGGCAAATAAGTGCATAAAAAGATGTTCAGCATTATTAATCATCCAGAAAGTATAAATTAAAATCACAATGAAATACCAGTTACATATCTATTAGAATGGCTTTTAAAATGTTAAAACACACTGCTTGCTGGTGAGGATGCTAGAACTCTGATATTTTGCTACTAGAAATGCAAAATGGTGCAGCTGTTTTAGAAAAAGACTATGGTAGTTTTTTATAAAGTTAAACATAAATATGGCCAACAATCTAACTCATCGGCATTTACTTAAGAGAAATGAAAACATCTGTTTCACAAACACCTGTATGTAAATGTTTATGGCAGCTTTTATTATCACCAAAACCTGGAAACAATGCAAATGTTCATCAACTGGAGAATGAATGAAGACACTACCTTATATATATGATGGAATACTATTCAGCAATAAAAAAGAGCAAAGTACGTGCAACAAATGGGTGAATCTTAAATGCTGAGTGAAAGAAGCTGACACAAAAGGTTACATACTACATGATTCCATTTAAAAGGCATGCTGGCAAAAAACAATAATATAAAAACCATAAATCAGAGGAGTGCTTTCTAGGGGAGGAATGGACTACAGAGGGGTTTGGGTGAATGCCTGGAGTGACAGAAATACTCTCCATCTTGATTGTGGCAATGGCCACACACTCTGTAGTCATTTGTCAACTCATAAAACTAAACACCTCAAAAGGGTGAATACTACTATACATAAATTGTATCTCAATAAACCTAAAAAAGTAAACAACCCAAATTTTATTTCTATAATTAGTTAATAATGTTATCCTAAAGTTTAAAATATATTTGTTAAAAGTTAAAATGATTGAAAATACCAAGTTTTAAAAATAAATAACTGCTTACTTTTCAAGTAGTGCTTGTATAAGATTTTTACATGCTATTATAGTTGACAAATTGACCTTCAAATCTCACATATTTCATATTATCCTACTGCACAGGACTTTCCAGGCAAGTTTGACAATGCCCAAACTGGTCTATACCATGTTTAACGAGACAAGTACTTCACCACAGGCTGAAGGTTGTGACAATAGGAAATTGCTGAACCATTTCTACATGGCTACATTAAGGACAGTTGACCCTTGAACGACTCTAGGGTTAGGGACACCGACCTGCCGTGATGTTGAAAATCTGTGGATTACTTAAATTGGCCCTCTGAATACACGGATTCCAAACCTCAGGTGGAAAATACGGTGCTCTCGTGTTTTGTACTGTCCTTGTCTGGACGGGCACTCACTGTGGCCCACACTTTGCTTAGAATCTCTCTTCCCATGGGTCTTCCCATGGCAAGCTTCTTCTTACCATCCAGGATATGGCTCAGAGAGGACTTCCCCAACCTCCATATTCCATCTAAAGTAGCAGCTGCCTTCTTGCCCAACTCTCATTCCAGCTACTAAAATGTTCCCATTTTTCCCTTCTTATAATTGTCACTATCTGTAATTAACTTGTACTTCATTATATCTTCATTATCTGTCTCCCTGTAGCTGATGCTGTCAGTCCCCAGACTTTTCAAGGTGCTTCAGCTGACTTCCTGTGCCTGCAACTACATTTTGGTCCTTGGGCCTTTTTCCAGAATGCATGAGGCCACTTTACCAGCTCTGGGGGCAGGACAGAAGTGCTGGGGAAGTAATCATTCCCTCCCCAAACCCATAGCCACCCTCAATCAGTGACTCTTGGGAGCTGGTCTATAGAGACCAGCCACCCTGCCTTTGGATGTAATGATTCTGAGGCATGCTGTTTTATGCCATTTCCCAAACTTTTGTTTTCAGAAATAAGCTCTGTTTCCACATGTAATAACTAGTTCAATAACATATGTTTCATGCGTTGCCACTCCCTTCATTCCTGTATGACTTTCCCCTCTTTCCGACTGATGTTTCCTGCACTTCTCAATAAGCTATTGGCATTGGAATCAGTGTCCCAGGGCCTGCTTCAGAAGACACCTAAATGAAGACACTTCTCCACTAGAGGGTAAACGTCATAAGAGCAAGACCCTTGTCTGCTTTGTCCACTCTGCATCCCTACAGTCTAGCACAGAGCAGGGCACAGAGTAGGTGCTCAATAAATAGTGAGTGAAGGCCATTGTTGAAGGGCTTTCCTTGTCCATGACTTTCTCACTACAATGTTACATTAGAACCCAATTAACATTTTATTCAGGTGAAACCAGAGCTTTCCCCACAATGTGCTCATGTTATAGAAGTGAGAGCAATAATGGCAACTGTGTCAGTGGCTAGGGTGTCAGACAGCCCAAGTTCAGCTAGAGCACATTTCTAGATTGGTGATACTGAGCAAATAACTTAACCTCAGTTATAAATAAGTATAAAAATATTTATCTCATAGGGCTGCCGTAAGAATTAAAATGCAATAATGTGTGTAAAGTGCTATCGTGGAAAATTGAGATTATGCATTAATTTTAACGAAGGATGTGAAAGTCTTATCTATTTTACTGAAAAATGTTTTTAGATTTGTTTCTAATTTTAAAGGATATGAATAGTCTTTTTTCCTGTTTGAGTTAATTAAAAGTAGATCAAAGAAATCAGTTAGTAGGTTAATTATTAATAAGACTCATGAGAAGAATCAATCTCTTAGAATAAACATGGCTACAACTTTAAGTGAACAACATACAGTTCTCTACAACAAACTTTACAAAACCTATAAATTCTTACTACAAATAAAAAGTTACAAAGTCAAAAGTCTTCGGATTATTAAAACAAACTTTCAGTATTATATTTCTTTTTAACCCTTTACGAAACAGACTCGGTGACACACAGTGCAGATCAAAGTTAATTTTATGTTAACTGATACATAGTGTTTTCTAATCTCATTAAAATCTACTTAAAGGCTAATAACTAACCAGAAATTTGCATTCTCAAAGTATTTTGGTCAACATCTGTTTTCTTTAAAAGTTTTTATTGAGATTCATGATGTGCAATTTCAGTTATATTTTAATCAATACTAACTTAAATAATTCAGTTTTTTTCATAATTATTTCTACAGTGCTTGCTATAGACTGAATATTTGTGTTCTTCCTACCTGATTCATATATTGAAACCTAATCCCCATAGTGATAATATTTAGAGGTGGGGCCTTTGGGAAGTGATTAGGTTATGAGTAGGAGTCCGTTATAAATAGGATTCATACTCTTAATAAAGACTTTTTTTTGTTTGAGACTTTAATTGGATCGTTACAAGTGGTCATTTTAGAGCTTGTAGAGCTGCACTGTGCAATTTAATAGCTAGCAGTTCATCTATGTAGCTACTGAGCATCTGAAATGTGGCTAATCCAAACTGAGATGTGCTGCAAGTATAAAATACACACTGGATTTTGAAGACTTCATATAAAATAAGCAATATAAAATATCCCCCTAATAATTTTTTTTATTAATTATATATTGTTATAATATTTTAGACACATTGAGTTAAATACAATATATCATTAAAGTTAAGTTTTTACTTACTTTTGACTGTGTCTTGTCTAGTAGAGAAATTAATATTATATCTGTGGCTTGCATTTGATTCCTGTTGGACAGTGCTGTTGTATAGAATCTTGGAGTGATCCGAAGAAAAGCTGTTTAGCTGACTGGTCCAGCCATATTCCTTATTTCCAGCAGGAATGATGAATCATGGTTTGAAAGAGGGCAGAGGGCAGAGGAAGAGGAAAGGAAACATGGTTACATTGAAGAACACTGAAGACCCCAGACAAACTGGAAGGTTATCATTATCATTGTCATCATTTTCATTATTACCATAATTGTTATATAATGCAAGAGGCAGTCATCACCCTTGAATCATGGTCTTCCTTTTGTATTAACCTACAGGCAACTTCAGCTTGTTATGTTCCTTTGGAACTGGAGTTGCTTCTTAGTGATGTGCTCTTTCCCCGGTCTTCTGCTACCCCACAGTAATTCTCACCTTGATACTGCTCCCCAACCAGACCCCTGATTAGATGCTTCTATGAGACCAACACAGTTGGGGGATGAAGAAGCAATGCCTATTCAAAAGTATAATCAACCATGGAAATAAACTGTGGACTACATGACAAAGGAGTTCTTGCTGCTATACTTGGAGTCAAAGGGTTTCTAAACTACTTTGGAGGCCATTCCTTTAAAATCAGTGGCCATGTTCACAGCTAATTTGGACCTTTTCTAAGAATAACCCAAATACTTAGAGTTCCATTATTTTACTGAGAACTACATTCTTGTCTAAAATCCTGGTGGAATACTACTATAAATTGATGCTGTCACTTCCAACTATTTATTTATATTATGCCCCACTCACTTCATGAAGGAACAAAATGACCTCTCTCCCTAGAAAATATTCTGTATATATATGCACACACACACACATACATATACATATACATATACATTTATTATCCCTAACACAATTTTTATATTGCTTTGTTCTTATAACTCCTATCTTTTAACATTCATCCACTCTTGACTCAGACAAACAAATATTTAGCAATTATTATGAATCAGAGACTCTTATAGCTCAAAATATATCTCCTTTATAATGATTTTTTTTAACATTTCAATATTCATCACCCTATTTGGCACCTAATCATAAATTATACTTGGACACCTTTCCTATTGATACTTTGCATTGTGTTTTTTAATTTGTTATGTAGTCATGTTGATCTTACAGTCTCAACTAAATTCTAAGTTCTCAGAAGGTA
Organism: Craseonycteris thonglongyai; assembly: GCA_004027555.1. NCBI lineage: Eukaryota > Metazoa > Chordata > Mammalia > Chiroptera > Craseonycteridae > Craseonycteris > Craseonycteris thonglongyai. The sequence continues at coordinate 9,595 of PVKE010028675.1, forward strand.
TGAGCTGAATGATAGGTCTTCTGTCCCTCATAGTGCCAAAACAGTACTATGCATACAGTCAGAAGCTGGTAATAAATACTGGTTTGTTAAATGCTAAACATTAAGTAACCAAATAGGCAAATACAACTTTTGGAAAAATGGTAAAGTAGATGAGAGAAGCCTTCAAACTCTACTGTGAATTTCCCTCTCTTTCTCCCCTTCCAAGTCTGCACAATACCATTCATTCCTAGTTAGTGCAGACACCCCATTTCTGATTTTGCCCAATGTTTTCCTTTTATTTTTAGTTTCTAAGCTATTATAAACTTTTAATTCCATGTATATCACAACAAGAAGTTGGGGGAGTATTTATCAGGCATTTCTAGCATTCAGGTTAATATGGAGAAGTGACTTTATTCATTAATCAATCATATGATAAATATTTAATGAGTACTAACTATGTATCAGGCAATGGTGTTGGCACTGGAGATAAGTTGGCGACCAAAACAGGTATGTGGTCCCCCGTCACAGAAACTTTTAATTTAGGAGGTCTCCTTCTATGGTCTCTGGCATCTCAGCATCCTTGGATGCTGTTCTTAGTCACCAGAAGCCTGAGGAAGTATCTCTGAATGACCAATTTCTGTAAGAATACATAACTGAGTAGACAGAGTACTTTTCCTTCTACTCCTCCATCCTGTTGACAAACATTGCTCTTCTGCTCCCTAACAGACAGATATGCTAGCCTACCTTGACTAGATGAAAAATGCAAAGCATCTTTTCACTGTTGTCCCAGTTAGATGTATTTAGGTTAGTCCTGTATTGGCAGGCGGGGTTTATTATTTCCATGGGTGTCCACACATTAGAGTAACCGCAAGTTGATATTTTTGAATTATTTTCTTTCTATGAATTGCATTTGTTTAATTTCCACATTTTTGTCTAAACTGGAAACCTTGGGGATTTACATTCAATTGCACTTCCTCAGCAACCCAGCAGATTTGGGTGAATACAGAATATAAAATATAACACAAATCTAACCTACAATGCTTTTCTAAAAATGTGTGAATGATGAATTGCTGAACATCTCAAAAGTATTTTTAAAAAGTTCTAACTTTGGCCACATATCCTTTTCTTCTATTTTCAACTCGTGAATTATTGGCTAAGTTCAAATGAAGTCTTGTGGTTTGAATTAAGTTAGCACGTCATAAAGGTCTGGCTCCAGGAATCTCACCCCTCTTCTCCTCCCCTTCCTGGCAGACTCTGGAGTGTTTAAAAGGTATTTTTCTTTGCATTAATTTTTCTGAGAGGAAATCCTTATGAGGAATCTAGTTGAACTTGGCTCTCCATAGTTTCTCGAAGAGTTAGAAAAACAAAATTTGAGGTTACTAAGCAAGTTAATGGAAGAGAAGCCTGTGGCTGTTTGCTTAGAATAGTTGCCAATGAGGCCAAGTTTCACTCTTTAGAGTTGCTCTGTTTTGTGACCATAGATTGTACTGGTAACAGCCACAAAGGGGACAGGAGAAGATGGATTGTATTATTATATCAGTGCCTGTCCCTGCCAGCTGGGATATACACACATATGCATATACATGTATGAATATATATGTATATAGTATATAGCATATTTCCTAGGGAGAGTTCACTTTGTTGCTTCAAGAAATAAGTGGGTATAGTATATGCAATGCAAATCAGAGATTCTGGATTTCTAGCAAGTTCCCAGATAATACTGGTAGTTAGTCCACCCTTTCTGTGGTAAGGGGTCAGAATATTTTTCAAATACTAAGTGAAATATATACTTACAGAGTTTTACACTGGAAAGCAAAAACCTAGAAATATAAACTAAGCCCCAAGGGTCTCAGAGAATTTATCTGTAACAGAAGTGAGTCAGAGGTGGAGACTGGTTAGTGACTGGAAACCATCACCACTCTGTGGATGTTTTTAGGGTAAAGGAGTGGGCCTGGGGCTAGATGTTATTAGGGTCATATTGATTGAGCTTCCCTCAAAGCTCTGCCCCATTCTAGTTTTGTGTATTTGGGCAAATTATTAAAATTCTCTAAATATTTCTCCTAATATGTACACTGGAGATAATAATGGTAACCCATCTTAAAAGGTTGTTGTGGGCATGAGATAGGATAACAAATCAGCTAACAGGAAATTTGTGAGGTGGTTTGGTAGCATGAAACTGACAATGGTGGGAGTGTTTGCACCATGGAAATTGGCAAATGTTACTAGTCAGAGCTGTGTTGTGTTGTATTGTTGTGTTGTATTGTGTTATTTTATTTTTTGAGAGCTGATTTACCAGCATACCACTTCATATAAAGTAGATGGTGTCTAAAAGTGCTCAATGAATTCTTCCAGCACCTGTAGTTTGAGACACATCATTTAGTACTGGGTATTCTGTGCCAGCTTCCTTCTCAAGAAACTCTATAATTGGGTTCTTAAGAGGTTAGGTCTCTTGAAACTGGCTGCCAGCTACACAGGTGTGGCCATATTCTGCCATATTCCATGACTGATTAATGCTCCTTCACATCTCCAAGGAAATCAGTGAGCATAATTTCAGGATTTTTGGAGTTCCTTGTCCCAACAGCTTTGATCCTTTCTACAGGAAAGACCAGAGTCTAAGCTGAACAATCTCAGGACAGATCCTATGATACTAACAACTCTCCAAAGTTTGTCTAATAATAAGTATTCTGAACACATGAGTACTATAGAATAGGTCTATGCTCCAGTCACAAGTTTTCATACATTCATCTAAATAATTGTAGCTGGAAGGTTAATTGGAAAATGATCCCTGCCATAGCAAGTAGTAAGTAAAGTCCTTCTGTGTATTTGTGCTGACAACATGGTTTTCAACTTAAGAGAACTTAAAAATCAACCTTGCCATCCAATGTGAATGCTCTCAACTTTTCTTTCCTATCTAAATTTCTCCGTTCCTTCCCCTAAACTTTCCTTATTCTCTTCTGCTGGAAAAAAAAAAAGTCTTTTATTCTTGAGAATGCTAGGCTACCATTAGTATATCCCATCACACCCCAATATTTTCCCTAGAGAAGTGGATTTGCACAACCATTAAGAGCATAACATAGTCTCTGGAGCCTGACTGGGTAGGTTCAAATTCCAGTCTCATAACTTGACTCTTTAAGCTATAGCTCATTTTTCTTATCTATAAAATCAGAATAACATGAGTACCTTCCTCATAAGGTTTCTGAGTTAGTTAAATTGATCTAGATATGTCAAGCTCTTAGAGCAATGCCTTACACATAGTAATTCTAATATACATTTACCATTATTATTCACATCAATTATTCCATCTCTTTGGCAACATCATCCTTTTCTCTTCTCAAGTATGCTAGCCTATATGTATGCTTACATGTTTCAATCCTGAAAAACAAAATGAAACGAAACTAAACTGTGATGTTTCTTCATATGGGTTTACTCTCCCTTTCCTGACATAATTTTGGGAACAATAGTCCACATTTTCTCTTTTATTCCTGACCACCCAATCTCTCCTTGATCCTTTGCAACTTCAGCCAATAGTCATTGAATGCAGGCACTGCTATGCAGATATGCTGGGGGACACCCGTTCTGAGGGAAACTTAGGAGTCACTTCACCTATGGCTGTACCTAGGTTTTTAATGGCTGAGGGAGTTGATTGGTAACAACTGCTGTGAAAAACATGCAGGCTTAAACAATATTTTTCACAAATCTCAGGACTTCTATCACTTAAGTATCCAGTGTTATTTTGGGAGTAATGGTGGGACCTTGGTAGCTTAGCCTAGGCAGTATGGTGTGGTGAAAAAAAAAGGTGAAGTTGATGTCACAAGACCAGGTCTCAAGTTCTCCTTTCTGTTCTACACATGGTAAATGCCAAATCAATATTTGTTTCACTGAAATGAATTATTTGCCCAGCAAATCACTCAGAACTCCTGCCTTTTTGTTTTTATGCTAATGCACTCATTAGCCAGGTTGAGCCTGGCTGCCACAGAGTCTGAACAAAGGTTGTGTTATGGCTCTGTGATCAGGCCTCTACTCATATGTGCAGGAGTTAAGAAGCCCAGAAGCTTTGCAAGAACTTTCTCTCTGAAGGAAGATTAAGGTAGGGAGATGAAGATAAAGTTGTCCACAGGACCTAGACCTGACCCCTTAAATAGGGAAATGGGACTTCACCAAAGTCCTCTCTTGCTTGAAGCCAGTCTGGCATTTCTTTGGTATCCATCTATCCATCCATCCATCCATCCATCCATCCATCCATCCATCCATCCATCCATCCATCTAATGTATCTCTTCTCTCTCTTGTTCCATATGGAATCCCTTTTTTTCCTCTCGGGAAAATCTTAACCTCGAATTCCTCCTGTCACATGTCTTGAGAAAAAGTCTCAAAGTCAGAGAATCATAAACCATGTTGTAACAAAAAGCTATCTTAACCACCCTCATTTTACAAATAAACCCAGAGAGTCGCTAACTAAACTAATAATCACCAGAGTAAATAATTGTCTTTTATTTATACAAAGAAAAATACAGATATTTGGATTATTGGTTGGCTGGTTGAGGCAGCTTTCCCATTGTATAAATACTTCATCAATAATTTGACATCAAGGAATTAGGAATTAGGGGGTTTCCTTTACACACTGTCCAAAAGGATGTTTTCACATGTGGTTGTGCCAGATAATACTTTTAAATGTTGAGTAATACTACCAATTCCTTCTTTGATTTTGCAATATTTTTGTAAGACACAATTTAAAAATAAATCTATTTTCTCTCCCCCCAAAATGATGTTGGAGTAAATAGATTCATATTAAACATACAAAACAGGAAATTTGAAATTTTAGTCAAACCATCGTGTATTTTATTTGGCCTGCATTATGCCCACTTTGGGTCCCTAAAGTAACTGTCTTTTTCGTATCATATTGACCCAGCATATATGTTTTTTGGTGAAACAATGCCTAAGTCCTTTGTTGGCCTAATTTGTCCTACTTGTGAGGGATTTGCTATAGGAGTTAGTCATGTGGCAATATGTCAGCCTCTAGGCAAGTTTAGCTTGATGGAATACTTCACCTATCTGTAGAATTTAAGCTTCCAGAGCTTATTTTCTGACATTTCCCCCTCTTTTCCTCCGGGGAAAAAAATTCTATTAAAATTCAAATTGAGAAATGAGGGGAAAGAGATCTCAATTTACAGCATAACATTTTTCGGCATGACTAGTTTTAGGGAGACAAAACAATAAGTTTCAAGAGCATTCTAAATCTAAATTAATCTCTGAATCTCCATTTAGACAACAGGCGATCTAAAGTTTTCTTGCATCCAGTTAAACAAACAAACTGAAATTCTGTGGGAATAAGAATATAGCTGTCATTTTATTATAATACTCTCTTTGCTATAATTCAAGAAACAAAGAACATATTATAAAAGGTTTTAGCTATTTGTTTGATAAATTGAGATATGAGGAAAATGATATTTAATATCAGGTTACTATTAATAATATTTGGTGGGAACACAGCTGGCTGATTTGTGAATCCCCTTTTGGCAATGACAGAATCCACAACAGAAAATCAACCTGTTTAAGTGCTTGAACAAATGATCACACAATTCTGCTTGTGTGGGACAGACTCCTGTGTATTAAATTCTATGCTTACCATGAAAAATAGAGATCCAAAATAGCATTGTTGAGTTTTTCTCCTAGTGAAAAGCCAAATAGCTAAGTTAGAATGGTGTATTAGAGGAGATTATTCATTGAGTAGTGATCAAGAAATATGCATTAGACACTCAATGAATGCCATGACGGATGCCTGGTGCCATTATTCACAATCCCAATATGCTTCATAAGTGACTTGCCTATTCTCAGACCTACTGTACTCCTAACCTCCCATCATTAGAAAAGAAAGTATCTTCTTTTTTTAATCCAATATTTTAAGCATAAATAGGTAGAAACTAAGAATGTATTTTGTCTCTAGTCTCTCTAACCATCTTTCATATTTTGATGTCCCATTTTCCTTTTCTGCTGGCTGATGAGTCTTACATTATAACCTTCCTAGACCACATCTCAAAACAAGTCCTGTGTGCTCGGAACCTTTCCTGCACATTTGTCAATTATATTTACCCTTCAAGGCTACTGCTTGTAAGCCAGGTGGCAGTGGTTAGCTTGTCTAAGACCCAGCTCTATCAGTACAACATAGTAAGCATCCTTTCAAATAAGCCCAGATTCCTTCTGAGCATCTTAGAAGTTTAGAAGAGAAGGGACTTTCGAAGACATCCAGTACAACACTACGAGTTTACAAAGGAGAAAACCAAGGCCACAGAGGTGTGATGCCCCAGCCCAGTGCTTTGTCTACTGCTCTGCGCTGCCCCTTGCTCTGTGAGTAGCAATCAGCATTGGTTCATTATCACAGTTACCTTCTGGAAATACTTAGCCCACTACTTGCAATTTTAAGAGTTGAGAGGAGGCAGGAACAGCTTGACCAGAGGTACCACTTTAAACAGGACAGAAAACAATGATATTGTCCCATTTCAAACACTACGTATGATCAGCCTACTGACACCTTGAATTTATCCAGTGAGACTAGGCTGACCATACATATCACTTGAAACAGGACAGTACCATTGTTTTTTTGTCCCATTTAAAATGATATGTCTGGTCAGGCTAGGTAGGAATCATTTATTACACCTTTCAACACATATATTTGTCTACCACTAGGTGTGAGTTGGCTTTATAAGGCTTGATTGCTCCATTTGACTCCTTAATTATTAAGATATTCTCTGAAGGAGCCAATCTAACCTCTTGTCTCTCTCCTGCCCTTTCACCTCCCTTTAATTCCCATGATCCCCACCTGCTATCCTGCCTTCAGTATTTCATTCAAAGCTCACATGGATAATAATATTATTATAACTAACATTATGAATAGGGATATAGCTCAACTCCAGGGCTAAAACTGAATCATCCTATTAATAAATTAACAAAATCATTTGGAGCATTGACTACGGTATACGCAAAATAATCAGCCAGGCTTTATGAAGGCTGGGACTTTCAGCCTAGATGAGGTGTCTGGCCATCTATGTAACACATTATAGGATGAGTATGAAAGAATAATAAGTCAATAATAGGCTGGGTTGGGGGTCATAATAATTTTTTCCTTTTCTTGGTGGTGCCAGAGACCTCTTTGACAATCTAGTAAAATCTATAGACTTCTTATCAGGATAAATGTATAAAATAAAAAACATAAAATTGCAAAGGAAACCAATTACATAGTAATATAGTAAAAGAGGTTTTAAATGTTCTTATGCAATATTATATAAGCTTCTATATTAACTTATTACCTAGCAAGATTTAATGGTAGCTTTAATAACTACAGTAATTTTGAAGTAGGCTGATCATGAAGAGTACTTAGAGATAGATATATGCAAATAATATATGATATGAAAATATATGTGATTTCTGTTGCTGACTAAGTTACGTTATATCTAATGTCACTGTGATTTGTGACAGAGGAAAATGCTACATTCAGGTAGAGGTCAGTGAAAATAAACATGCAATTTTTTCCCATTCAAGTTTTATGGATCCCATGAATTTTATCCATAAGTAACTTAAGGGGGTCTGTGGACCTCAAGTTAAAAACCTCAAGTGGTTTAAAGGAAGAAACAATCGCCTGTGGTCTGGAGAACCCAGGGAGTAGATATTATTATTCCTATCACATTTTTATTTTTAATTGTAGAAAAAAACACATACAATTTACCATTGTGACCCTTACCCATCTTCACGTGTACAGTTCAGTAGTATTAAGTATTTTCAGGGAAAGCTGGGATGGCTCAGCGGGTAAAGCGCTCGCTTTGAAGCCCCGGGGACCGAGGATCTGAGGATTGAATCCTGGTCCCGGCCCATGAGGACCCACATGCTGAACTGGGGTGTGCCCCCAGTTCAGTTCTTGCCGGGACCTATGTGGGAGGCTCCCGGCCCAGTTCCTGCCCTGCGCAGCCCTGTGCCCACCTGTGGAGTGAAACTACCAGTATATGGAAAACTAATGCTGTCAACTATGGAGACTGCTCTGGGCCCTCCCCCTTCTCTCTGTCTCTCTCTGTCTCTGTTTCTCTCTGTCAAAAATCAATAAAAATAAATCTTAAAAAAAAAAAAAAGAAAGTATTTTCACAATGTTGTGTGACAGCCAGCCAGACTACACCCATTAAACACTAACTCCCATTTCCTCTTCCCCTCTGACCTTGGCAATCATCATTCTACTTTCTGTTTCTGTGAATCTGACTACTTTAGAGACCTCATAATAAATGGATTAAGGCAACATTGGTCTTTTTGTGACTGGCTTTTTCACTTAGAGCATGACCTCAAAGTTCATGCATGTTGTAGCATGTGACAAGATGAAGAAGACATTAATAAGCCATTTTACAGTTAGGTAGAGAGAGCAAGGGCTTCCTAAATTATGCACAATTTAATTACTCCATGCTTCCACAGGTTCTTCAGTTTCTCAGTTCCATGTATCTTCCCTTATATACAACCTCAATAGGCTTAGAAAGTAGACTTCAACCACAAGGTAATAAAAAGTTTCCTTTTGAAATAATCAAGTCACAGACTTCACAAAGATTACCATTTTGAGAACAGAGACATTCGGAAGAACAACAGTGAGGACTGAGGGGCCAGAGCTGGATGAAACCAAATGAATGTAGGCCCAAACTATTTCTCAAATGTGCATTTATAGCTCACCCAAGCCAATGTCTCATTCCGGGAGAGTATAAATTATATGCATTTTCATTGTGCTATGCATTTTCATTTCATTTTGTCATTGCTCCGTAATAAATAGATTTTCTCATTGCTCACTAAATAGAAACATTCTTGAAATGTTACCACATCTATTGGGACTAAATCCCTTATCTTGAAGAGGTTATTTAGAAAGATTGTGCAACCTTGTTTCTCCAATATTTCCTCATGAAAAAGCAATTGTAAAAATCACAGTTTTGAATATCAAAAAGTGAATTTGGATAGATTTCAATAACTGAACAGTCATGCTTAATTTTAAGTGTGAGGTGGCTGTTATAGCATTTCTTCTCTTTCTTCCTTTCTTTCTTTCTTTCTTTGTACTAGGCTGGAAAAAGTAACTTACATAACTACAATGGGGAATTAAAATTCATTACACTGTGAGATGAAAACCTTTAACAGAAACCTTACTCTGAATTAAACTAGGCTCTTTATAATTATTCACACCTACTCTAATTAACTTCTGGTATTCAAAGCTGTGATTTTGCAATTGCTTTTCCAAGGAAAAACATTGGTGGTCTGACTATAAACAACAACATACGGTATCAAGATGTGGTTTTAATTTGCATTTCCCTCATGAGAAATGATGCTGAACACCTTTTCATTTGCTTATAGACCACTCTGATACACTCTTGTGATGTGCCTGATCAGAATTCTTGCCCAATTGTAAAACTTGTGTTGTCTTTTTCTTATCAATTTATAGAATTAAAAATACATATTCTTGATATAAATCTTTTATTTGGATGTGTGTGTGTACAACTCTAAGTTTTGATTTTGTCATTCTCTTAGTCATGCCATTTGTCGAATCAAACTTCTTGATTTAATTAAATTCAATTTATAATTATTTCCTTGTGTCCTGTTTTAGAAACCGTGGCCTACCCTGAGATCCTCAAGATTGTTGTGTTTTCTATTAGAAGTTCTATTGTTTTATTTTTCATCTTTAGGTCTTGAATTGATTTTGTGTAGGGTGTGAGGTAAGAGCAAATGTTCTTTTTTATTTTATTTTTTTCATCTGGGCCAGCACCTTTTATTGAAAAGACCTCCCTTCTTCCACTGAAGTGTTTTGGTGTCTGTCACAAATCAAGTAATTGATTGTGTAGGTGCAGATCTGTTTCTAAAATCTATTCTACTCCATCATGTCCTATCTATTCTTGTACCAATACTATACTATTTTAATTGTTCTAGCTTTCATATCTGATTTTATTTTTCTTCTTTAAGAAAAATAACTGCCTTTGTTATTCTAGGTCCTATGCATTTTCATATGTTTTACAAATGGCTTATCAATTTCTACCAAAAAAAAGCTGGGATTTTAATTGGGATTGCCCAGAATCTATGGATGAATTTGGAGAGACTATCTCAATAATGTTACATCTTTGAATTCCATATTTCTGGTATATTCTTTTATTTATTCAGGTCTTATTTTACTTCTCTCAGTGATTTTCTTTAGTTTTCAATGTAGAGGTCTTGTGCTTCTTTCATTAGATTTATTCTACATAAGTAATATGTTTGGTGATTTTAAAATTTTGCTATCTAATTGGTTGCTTCTTTCTAAAAATAAACCTACTTATCTGCTGAAATTCTCAACTTTTCTTCTATTTTTATTACCATTTTCTTGAACATACTAATCATGGTTATTTTAAACTCCCTGTCAGTTAATGTCAATATCTGAATCACCTATAAATCGTTTTGTATTAAACCTATTTTTCATTTGGATTTAAGTGACTGGGTCCTTTTAATTTTATTATTTTTTTACATGCATCATAATTTTTGGTTAAATGCTAGAATTTATGTGTAAAAAATTAGAGACTTTAGATGATATTTTTTTCTTCCAAGGTTAAGTTTTCTTCTGGCTGGCAGGTAGTCAAGATCATGTGAAAATTTGATTTTATGCTTTCTTTTGGTCTAGTTTATTTCAGTTTTTCCCTATTCTTATGAGTTGCTTCTTATTCCTAAAGCATGGTTATTCCTGTTAAGACATGACCTTTCTGGAGTTTCAATTAAAAGTTGGGACTATTTACCAAGCTACCTCCAGCTTTGCAAGGCTGTGATTAAGACTTAAAAAAAATTTTTTTAAAGATTTATTTGTATTGTTTTTGATATAGAGAGAGAGGGATACAGAGACAGAGACAGAGAGAAGGGGGAGGGCCCACAACAGTCTCCATAGTTGCACATCATTAGTTTTTCCACATAGTTTCATTCCACAGGTGGGAGGGGCTGCACAGGGCAGGAACTGGGCCGGGGTCTTGCCCCGGTGAGAACTGAACTGGGGGCTCTCCCCAGTTCAGCATATGGGTCCGCATGGGCCGGGGCTGGGATTCGATCCCCGGTCCCCGGGGCTGCAAAGTGAGTGCTTAACCCACTGAGCCATCCTGGCTTCCCGATTATGACTTTTTTTTTTTTTATAAAGTTTTTTTAATATATTTTATTTATTTATTTATTTTTGACAG
>PVKE010028676.1:0-20769 GCA_004027555.1 Craseonycteris thonglongyai
ATAGTCTCTACCCAGTCTGCCTTCCTTCTACCTTCCCGAATCTTATGTCATATATTTCATATATAATTCCTATGAACTTCAGTTATAATTATCAGGAGCAATAGGGAAATATATGTGCACTTTATCTTCCTAGAAGCAGAAGTATATCTGACATAATTTAATATGAATACCTATATATTTTAATCATATTTTGAATATAGTTTTCCTTATTAGAGGCTAAAAAATATGACACTTCATACAGAGTGAAATAAGAGGAATTATTCTAATTGGAAATAGCTTTTAATGCCATTATTTTATCAGTAGGTTTTTAGTTTCATTAAAAAATATAATATACCAAATATGAAATAAATCATGCAAAATTGTATTCATAGGTTTCATCCAATGTTGTAAAAGATATGAATGAATATGGTAGTCAGGCAAACATTTATTATGTTTAAAAAGAATATGCATCAACTTAACAGTTTTGGCATTTTGATCAGGGGACAAAATACCCTTTTGTGGTGCCAAACTACATGCTTCAAGAAGGGCAAAAAGAGAAAGGACTCTATATTGATTAGCTATAACGGAAATTTCACAGACTTTCTAGAAAACAATATTTAGGTTTACCCTTTCTGTGCCTAGAGGTATTTCTATTTTGGGGGCAAAACAGTAATGATATTTAGGTGGGTTCAAAGGTATGCCCTTCATTGTAACATGGAAAGACAATTGTAAAGAGACACACTATACATTCTTGGGCTAATCCATTTTGAGAAAAGGTATATATGGACTATGAGTATATGATCATTTTCTTTATAACTGTCCTTAGCTGTAGACCAGTGGAGTATATATACCCATGTTTTAAGATCATTGTTCTAAGCAAAGTTTGCTTAAGCAAAATATCTAGACCTTCAGCCTAGAGACTAACTAAGAAAGATGTCTTCCTCTGACCATATTTAGAATTTGTCGAGTGGTGATCAGGGATGAGTTGTAATGCATGAAATTTGCCTTATGACTTTGTGTATATATACAGCTTGAGTTTTACATCCAACTATTCAAGAAAAAAAAAGTCTGAAAAGAAAATATCTAATAAGTGATTATAAGTAAAATTTCCAGCAGAATATTAGGAAAGTTATACTTTGATAACACTGATGGAGATAAACTAGGGGGTCTGTGGTTATTTGTGAGGAATTCATTTGATCACATTTATATGCTCATGTTGCTAAAACACTATTTCCCACTTTTTATCTTTGCTAAATAATTTCTACCTCTGATGACACACAATCAAGGCCTTGTAAGGCAAATCAGTGAGTGAATGTGTGTTTATTTCATCTCCTGGATAGATACCAGGGAGGTGCAACTAGGAGAGGTGCTATAATAGATTGGGTGGCTTATAAACAATAGAAATTTATTTCTCACAGTTCCAAAGTCTGGGAAGTCCAAAATCAAGGTGCCAGAAGACTGTGTTTGGTGAGAACTCCTTCCTGGCTCATGGACAGCAATCCTTTTGCTGTTTTCACACATGGTGGAAGAGGGCGGGGCTATCCTTGGGGTCTCTTTTATAACAGTATGAATCCCATTCATGACGGCTCCACCTTCAGTGGCCTAATCACCTTCCAAAGCCCCCACCTCCAAGTATCATCACATGTTATAGGGGCACAAACATTCCATCTATACAGAATGGGCATGGCTTGGAACTATACGAGAGGAAGGGGGCAAAGGTATCTGTCCTCTGCTCGTCCTTTCTCTCCCATTGTAGTCTCTAAGATTTCAAGCAATGAAGGTCAAGGCGATGACATGAACTGAAAGAAGTTCTGACAGTATGAAGGAAGAGACTTCTATCGAAGCCCATACTTTGAAACAGGTGACAGGTACTGAGGTACAGGTACGTGAGGACAATGTGAAAGAAAGAAAACATCCATGAAACTAATTAAGTTCCTGACCTGCTGAAATATATCACATAACTTGATACTTGGAGAAATGCTCTGGCATTAGATGAATGGATACAGCCTTGGCCCAGAGTCTTGCCTCTGGCCTGTGCCTCCTTCCCCCTCCACTTACTCATCTTCCTCCAAGACTCACTCTCACCCCTTAGTAACCATAAAGGTTTTGCAGAAACATACAGGGGTGTGGTGAGTTGTAATGTATAGTTAATTACACAGCTAACAAATTTAATGTTGAAAGATTGAATGCCTCTTTCATGAAATTGGGATGCAAGAACATCTATTCTCACCACTCTTTCCATATAATGCTGTCAGTTCTAGGCAACATCATGGCAAGACAACGAAAATATGTACAGGTTGAAAAGAAAAAAATAAAGATCTATTTGCAGATGATATGATTGTCTACATAGAAAATTCTACAGTGTTTACAAAGAACTCCTAGAACTGATAAGTAAATTCAGCAAGGTTATAAGAAATAAGATATACACAATAACATTTCATATAATAATAATAAACACCTGATGTTGGAATCAGAAACATGTCATTGAGAATTATAAAAATAAATACTTAGATATAAATCTATCAAAACATGAGTATATATAAGATTTGTATGCTAAAAACTACAACACTGATAAACAATCTAATAAGAGACTCGTGTGTTTATGGGTTGGAAGAATAAACATAAAAAAGATGTTAATTCTCTCCAAATTCACATACTTGTTAACACAATTCCTATCAAAATCTCAGGAAAATTCCTTGTAGATGTGGATGAGATTATTCTAAAATGTATATAAGAAGGGAAAGTAACTAGAATAACTTTGAAAAATAAGATAAAATGGAAAGAATCCATCTATTCATATCAAGATATATTTTATAGTTAAAATACATAAGATCCTATGTTATTGGTAGAGTTTCAGAAACAGAGATTAGTGGAATATGCAAAAGAACCCATAAATAACATGCACATACATGTCCACTTGATTTTTGATAAAACACAAAACCAATTAAATGAAGGGAGGGTAGCTTTTTCAATAAATGGTACTGGAACAATTGGAAATCCACAGGCAAAGAAAGTGAACTTCAACCTAAGTCTCATACCTTATATAAAAAATTAACATAAAATTGGTCATAGCTTAAATATAGAATAGAAAAATATAAAAGTTTTAGGAAAAAATAGGGGAAACTTTTTCAGGATCTAGGATTAGGCACAAAGTTCTCAGATTTGACAGCAAACACATAATTTATAGAAAAAGAAATTGGTGAATTGGACTTCATCAGCTTAAAGACTTTTGTTCTGTAAAATGCCCTGTTAAGAAGAGAAGTTACAGACTAATACAAAATTTTGAAATTTCTAAATTGTGCAAAGAAATAATATCTAGAATATATTTTTTAAACTCTGAGAACTCAACAGTAAAAACAACAATCCAATTAGAAATGAGAAAAAGACATGAAGAGACATTTCAACCAGATAACACACAGATAACATGTAAGCCCATGAAAAATTATTCAACATCATTAGCATTATAAAAATGTAATGTAAAACCACATTGCGATATCACCACATACTTATAAGAATGGCTAAAAAAAAGTGACAAAACCAAATTCTGGCAAAGATGGAAAGACTGGATCATTTTATACATTGTGATGAGACTATATGTGATAGTCATCATGCAAATTGCACTCATAAGATATCATGGAGAAATGAAGTCTGTATTTAGATTAAAAAACTGTGTGTGTGTGTATACACACACACAAATATATATACATATATACATATATACATATATTTGTAGCTTTATTCATAATAGTCAAAGCCGGGAAACAAACTACATGTTCTTCAATGGTGAAAGGTCAAACTATTGATACACACAACAACTTGGAAGAGTCTTCAGAGAATTATGCTAAGTAAAAAATGCCAATCCTTAAATGTTACACACTGTATGATTCCAGTTATGTAATAGTCTTGAAATGACAAAATGATAGAAATAGAGAGAAGAATAACGGTTGCCAAGGGTCAAGAAAGGAGCAGGGCTGGAGGTGGGGACAGAGGCGTGGCTATAAAAGGACACCAACCAGGATGGATACTTGTGATAGAAAGGCTCTGTGCCTTGACTGTATCAATGTCAACATCTTGATTGTGATATTGAACTATAGTTTAAAAAACATTTTTTAATGTTTTTTTAAACTTATTTTTTTATTAATTGTTAAATGTATTGGGGTGGCATTGATTGGTAAAAATTACACAGGTTCCAGGTATATAATTCTATATTACATTGTCTATGAATTGCATTATGTGCTATTGAGGGAAAATGGGTAAAGGATACATAAGATCACTTTGTATTGTTTCTCACATGTTCATCTACAGTTATCTCAAAATTAACAAAATAAAATAAAATGTTGGGGATAATACACAGCATTCCAAAACTCTTTCAGGGCTTATGCTTCAGTCAAAATGTTTGATGGCCACTGATCCGGAAAATTGGTGAATGAAGGCAAAGAAGGAGCTCAGACCCAGAGGCGTTACTGCTCTCTGATCATTTCTTTGGTTCATAATTATGCAGGTGGAAGGGGATATTTCTGACATTTAGATTAAAAAGCACATCAATTTAAGAAATGTTGGATGAAGTGGTTGCGTGAAAAAAAAAATTAAGTTGTTTTTTCCTAGTTGATTGATGGGCTGATTTCATATTTGAAATCTTAGGAGGCTCAGCAAACCACATAACATAGAAAAAAAAGAGTCTAATTTTAAGAGAGCCTAAGTACCAATGGATACAAAAACGGATCATTAAACTTTCTGCCCAATGTCTGTGGCTGACCTTCAATTTAGGGAACACAACACCCAGCTGTGGCAAGGACAGCCATTATACTCATCATCTTACGCAGCTGCAACACTGAGTTTTGGGGTACCAGTAAATAGAGGGGACAGGCATCTGTGAACACAAATATATAAAGTAAGAGCAAATGTCACAGACACTCCAGACCCTTTTCTAGCACTTCGCCTCTCCCTATGCATCACACATGCTCAGACACAGCAGGTGTTAGAAAATTAGAATAACTACCTTCCCTTGACCTGATTCTGGCAATGTACACAGCAACAGAGCAGCTGAGAAAAAAATAGAAACCATTCATTTGCCCACGCTCTGCTTGATATGGTTTTGATAAACGAACAAAAAAATGGTCGCGAATCTTCATTTGACTGATGATCAAATCTGACGCAATGCATACACAGATCTAACAGGCAGTCAAGTGAGATTTTCCCAGTTGTCTTGCAATCGTGTTTAAGGCCCAATGTTGAGAATAGTGGCAAAAAGTTTCTCACAGTCGAAGTTCGAGAACTGTCCCATTCCCACTGGGCTTCTTTCTGCAGAACTATCCCTCACACAAATCTCTCTTCACCTTCCTGCTCAGTGTAACACAGTTGGGGGAAAGGTAAGGAACCAATTTTCATTAAAAGCAACTCTATGCTTCACTTATCCCCTCTTATGAGGGATGGAAGAACAGGTTTATCTACTCTGAGCTCAAGATGATAACCTGTAGATATTGGTATGGTTTGCAGCAAGGAATGGTTTACTTTTATTTCTTCTTTGCTCTAGACTTCTTAGTTAGCATGCTAGCTGACCTGTACTTGTACCACCTGAGGGAAACAAGAATTGGAGACAGAAGATACGACGAAGAGGTAACGACAAAGAAGGACCTATCCCCTAGCTCCCTTCACTTGAGGGTTTACTGGGGGTGGGGTGGGGGGGGCGTTGTTTGTTTGTTTTTTTGAGAAGCAGGAACATCAGACCTTGCCTAGACTCCAGGCTTGACAAGGTAAATTTGGGGGTCTCACTTTTTCTATTAGGACTCCAGTTCAAGAGTTAGGACACATGCTACCAACTGAAGAATGGGGCCCAAGGTATGACCACAGTTAGGCAGCTCTTCAGAGAAGCATGCTCACCAGGAGTGCTTGTAGTATGCACCCTCAGTCTACACAGTCCTCAGACAGAGAGCCAACCAAAGAGTGCAACCTGGCAAGGTCAAGGGAGCAGACTCTGGTCTATCCCTTCTAGGTCCAGCACACAAGCACTAGAATTAAAAGGGGGTATGAGATGTGAGAGCCAAACCTCTTTCCCCTCAAGCCTCCCATTGCCACAGTGGAGAGATGACCAACTCTGAAGCAACTGCATCTTAGAACCTTAGAAAACAAAGGTTTTACTGAAAGCAATTTAAATGTGAATCGACTCTGAGCACATTTTGTTAAGAGAGTTCTGGCTAAGTAGAAAAAAGGAAATTCATCATATGAAGTTTTGGGCAGTCATAAGAAAAACGGAATGCCATATTTACATCTTGAAATGTGGCCAGCATCTCTTCTGAAGTAAGAGGCAAAGAAATCATAAAGAGGAGCTATCCCCTACAGGATACGGATAGGAATTGAGTTTGAAGCCTTCCCTATCAAAGGATGATCCCAGAAACAGCAGCCTACGCATCACCTGAGAGCGTCTTTGAAATGCAGAACCTCAGTCCAGCCCCATAACGACTAAGTCAGAATCAGCATAGGTACACTAGGGGATTCTTGTGAACAGTCTAAGGTGGGCAGCAGTGGCTAGAGCCTTGGATGAAGACAGGTGGAGAGCTTCCCAGGTGTGAGCTGTCCTCCTCCCTCGCCTGTGACTGTACTCGACTATTAAGGGGCTGTCCATCTCATCTGCCCTGGGGAAGGTATTGTATTCTTGTCCATCCCCATAACCCTAAAGCAGAAATCCCTTCTCACCAAAAGGGTGAACAGGAAGCGATTAGAACACAAGATTTTATCACTATTTTAAATGAGCTTACAAATATATATTTTTAATCTTAGTTTTAAGGCTGTAACTCACTCAAAATAAAAAGTGCCTTGAGATCCTCAGTGTCTTAAAGAATGTGCTGTAGCTCAGGAATTTGACAAAGTGTGAGAATGGCTGTTGTGACGGAGAGAGGCTCCATCAGCCTGGCTCTGTGTCTGAACTCAGACACGGAGGACAGATTCCCAAGACCCATCCCCTGAGTGAGACAGCTCTCTGAGGTATTCAGTCACTGGGACTGGAAAGTTGATGTTTTCTCAGCATAATATGGCCTGTCATGATAAACACACAGAACACCCATGGAGGCCTAACACGATTCACCAGACCAGAGGAGCTAACAGACTAGGGCTTCCTGTCTCTAAGAAAATTGTTCTGTCACATGTGTTCAGCTCCCTTCCCCTCATAATCACACTCAATGCTCAGAATACATTTCCTAGCCGAGTTTATTCCTGGAACTTGGCTCCCGGCACAGTGGAAACCCACCCCTTGAGAAGATAGCTCCCCATTAGCTGCAGCTCTTCAAACACATCATCCAATTTTTCAGGGCAGCACCTGAAAATATCTCTTCTAATTAAAACAACAGGTGATTCACCTTTCCAATAGCTAGAGGCCCTTCTGAGACGCCACTTTTTAATCTTTCAAAAGTACCACAAGGAAAAAAAAAATGCTTCAGAGCCAAAAAGCCATAGGCTTTCTCCATGGAAAAAACAATCAAACCGCATCAACTGCAGAATGAAGTGTGGCTGGCAGTGCCTAAATAATAATGATTATCATAGGAAATTTCAGAGTCATAGCTAATATTTATCAGGCATTAGCTATGTGTCAGGCACAATTTCAGGACTTTCTTCATTTAAGTATTCCTAACAATCCTACGACACAGACGCTAATGTTATCTTCGTTATAGCTGAGGAAACTGAAGCACAGAGAGGATGAGTGACTTGTCCAAAGTTGCACAGATAGGAAATGGAGGGTCGAGATGGGAATTTGTAATCTCATCATTTGACTACACAGGTACTGCTCATTTAAGGATGGAGTTCCATTCCTAGGACATTAAGCAAATTGGTGGATAAGCAAGGAGCTTAAAAGCGAATGTCTTGTGGTGCGTCGTGGTGCCCAAGGGTATATACAAGTATTTTTCAGTAGACATCATGAGACGTCACACTTATACAGAAAACATGTAGTCTTGCGTGACTGGGAACACTTTGTGTAACCAACTGTGGGAAAGAGACAAAGACTGAGAAAGGGAATTTTCTGCATTGGGGAACTGGTCCTACATCCAAGTCGTCATCCAAGTCGTCACTAAGTGAGGAGGGGATGTATTTACTCTTATATTTCAGGAAGAACCATGACATTTGAACATACTACTACTACTAATTCCTGCAATGCTCCCTGTCTACAAAACAACCTCACAAAAGGATTCAAAGTTTTCTCTTTGAAGCACAAGGGAGGGTTCTGTCTTTTCTTCTCCTTTGAGGTCACCTACATTACCCTCCATGACCTCCTTCCCCGGCTCCTGGTATCCATGGCATGTGTTGTGCTAGTTACCTAGTCCACAGCAATGGGAGTTAGAAAAGGAGGAAGAAGAAGAAACAAAAGAGGAAGCTGCATGGATGAAACTGGCCATTTCCAATTCTTAGAAGGGCACCCCTACTCGCTCCAAAAGAGGCCACCACCAGGCTCTGTCAGGGCTGCTCTTCAAGGCACGTGGGCACATATTAGTCAGTTTGAGGAATCATCTCACTTGGGAGGGTCACATGCCAGGAGCTACTGCTTTAATCTAATTAAAACCACAGATCATCTTTTGATTTAGCACAGAAGAAAAGGCTCTCAGGAGGGGCCAGATGACAAATACTGAAAATGGACAAGAGCACCATTACTCCCAGGAGGTAAAGACCCCTGAGGGAGCCCCTGGGAAGGCTGAGAGGTCCAGATACAGCACCTTTGGCTTTGGGCACCAGCACCTTCATCAGGGACTCTGAAACATAGGACACAGTGCCTTTCCAGGCACAAGTGGCCTGGCTGCCGGCTGCAGCACTGGGTGTCCCTGGAGATGTCACCACGGTGATCTGAGAATGCGGAGGGAAAGGTGGGCGGCCCAGATGGCTGTCACAATGGCTGCTTTAAAAACACAGCTCAGATCCTCTAGAGGCTTCTAGAGCAATCTGGAAAGAATGTAAAGGGCTGGGTTTCTTAAAAGGAAGTTGCAGGAAAAACCAGGCAAATCCAATTAATTGGGGTTTGTTGTTACCCAGTTCCTAACAGTCATGCCTGAAGATGCTCGAATTCCAGAGGGAAAGTAGCTCAGGCCACAGCTGGCACTTGGGTACATACCATGCCCCAGGATCCTCCCCACCTCAGCAGTACTTTGAGAACAAAATATGTTCCTCTCAGTAGGAACAGTTTTCTCTTTCTTTTCAAGCACAATAAACACAAGGTGGCAACATTCTATTCATTTGCATTTCTTTGATTTCTCTTGTCACTTCTTAGTAACTTTTGATGTGCTGGCTGGCTGAAGTTGCTGCGGAAATTAAGTGCTATGTTCCTAATCATTTCAAATTTTTAATAGTGAAAAGTGCTCTGAATGGGAAACTTAAGAAAAAAAAAGGTTTTCTTCATCAAATATTGATAGAATTCCACAGCTTGGCATAGGAGTGCATACTTGGGGGTTCATTAAATTATAATTAGCACTAGCCTCTGTTCTGAAAAACTTGCAGTACTAATACAAAATACAGAAACTGCACACGAGCACACGCGTGAATACACACACACGTACTGCCAGCGTGCACAGGCTCACACATGCAACATCATGGATCACAGTGTCAGGAGGCCTGAGTTTTCCTCTTGCATCTCCCATAAACCTATACCATCTGCCTTTTGACATCCACCAGAGGTCCTAGGTCTCAGCTAGAAACCTCAGAGGCTACGAGATTTTGAAGGGATATCAGGGATCGAGTAGTCTTAACTACCATATTTTCCCGTGTCTAAGACACCCCATGTATATGATGACCCCTACTTTTCTAACCCAACATTAGGGTTACTCCCATGTATAAGATGCCTCCCAATTTTTGGTTTAACAATTTTAGACAAAGGTATCATCTTAGACATGGACATACAGTCATCTTATAAAACCACCATCTAGAAAGGCAAAAAGTATAACCCTCAGATCTCTTCACCCTGGGCTCAAGGCCTTTTACAGTGCTCTATCTTATAAAGGGTGTCCCAAAATTCACACAAGAAGTAATTTTGATAGAAAACACAGGCTTATAATTAAAAATTGTAAATTTCAATGTGTTGTTCTTTCATGTAGCGCTCCATTTTTAATAACCCTGAACTGTCAGCTGTCACTCTGTCTTTTTTTTTTTCCGTTGGCAACACTTTACCGCACAAATGATGCAAAATTCAAATCTTGCGTGAATTTTGGGACACACTTTACCTTTCTCCCCATATTGGAGAGCCTACATTGTCCAGGGAAGGAGACATGCAAGTGGTCAGAGGGCCACCTGGACCAGCTGGCTGGACTCTTGTCTGATGCCCAGGGCAGTGCAACAATAAAAGAGCCAGGGGAAGCGGGCCACGGTGCCAGCAGCATCAGTGATTCTGGTGGCAGCAGCAATGTTGTGGAAGCAACAGGAGGACGAGCAGACCAGAGCTGGCAATGTAAGAGGTAGCACTGGCAGTAGCAACCATACCCCAGACGTTAGGCATGGCACCTCTTGCCAGAAATGTCAGGTGCTGCTGTTAGCCATCTTATAGAAGTTAGGACCATGGGGAGGTGGGTGAAGTTCAGCCAACAGTGATGGTACAAGCCATGACTCCGTTGGCATAGCTGCCACCTTGGCCATTAGCTAAAGCCACAGTGAAAAGGAACAACAAGGAGTAAGAGAAGGGCGGAAAGCCTGTATCACTTAGATGAGTACTTTCTCCAGCATGTGTAAGAAACTCTGGGAAATGCTCAAAGTAACTGGGGAAGGAATTGGTGGGTCACTATTCAAGCCTTGATGGGGGGCTTGTAAGTACAGAAATTCTAGTCTGTGACTCTTACTATATATTTCACAATTGTTTTATAGCTAGAACTCCTAGACTAAAGTTTTGGACTTTATAACCCACAACAGGCTTCAGTCCAAGCGAATCTATGCCCATCCACTTCAAAGAACTCAATTCCATTCCCAGGCATGTGCCCAGGTTTAGTGCACAGATAGATCTGAAGGGAGGAGGGGAATCTCATATCACTGTTGCAGGGGAAGAGGGATGGCGTATTGACTTGAAGTGGGAATACATACAGGTGGACCAAGGAGAATAGTATATTCGTTTCTGGCAGCTTGGAGGCACAAAACCTGGGGTGGAGTAGGGCAGACATACATGGAGAAAAGGACATGACAGAGGGAAAGGAAAGAAGCCCATAGAGAAATGCTTCTCCCCATACCTTCATTTTGGCCCCAGACTGGCCCTCTGTTGATACTGGATGGATAACTAAGTGGGAAACAGACTGAGCTTTCAGCTTCACCTTTAAAAGGTGAAACTAATAGGCAGCTGGTTCCCTCTGTGCATCCCAGCAGACTACTCACTCGCTAGCAGATTTAACGTTAAAGAGCAAATCGTTTTCCGATCTGCATGAAAATGAAAGGGTGGCATATTTTTCCAAGCTGAATAAAAATGTACAGTGCCAGTATAAATATCCCTTTTCAGAAGCAGCAAAGGAAGAAAACGGCAACATTTTGGTTCCAGGACTGCATTCTACCTTAAGCAGGCAATTATAGGGTACGAAGCTCTGAATCAACACCAGAGTTCATTTAATTGCACTGATTATACCTTGTGGTCTTTTCCCCAAAATGGTCCCTTGAGACACTGTAAGTCCTTCTCCAAAACACATAGGTTCCACAATCTGAAAATCCTCCAAATTGCAACTTAGAATTGAAAACACATGAATAACAGAGACTCTATGTTGCCTAAAAAAGCCATGATACCTTGAGGTGGCATTCCAGACTTTTTCAAGTCTGAGCCCAAAGGTCTAACCCAGGAGCCCCAGTTTTCCTCACTTCCTGAGTGAGAAGATGTGAGGCCAGTGGGAGCAACTGTACAGTCCTCGATGCCAAAGAAGAGAGATGGGGCAAATGAGATCATGAGACCTTGAGGACATGGAATCAAAGCTGAAATCTTGGAGAGGACTGGGCATTTGAGACGGAACTTAGAAGTCAGAAGGAGGTACCTTGAGAGCAGATAATGAGAAGAGGGGAAGAGAGTAGCTGAGCTGAGCCTAGGCTGTTGAGAAATTCTTTCATGTTCAAGCCAAATGAAGGTACCATCCAGTCATGTCAGGGGTGGCATCAGCAATGCAGGGTGGCCATTTCAGAAAAGACTTGCCATGATGTGGCCAGGATTCTCTTCAGCATTTTAATCAGACCCTGAGAAGATGCTCTGAGAATCTCTGGAGCGCAGGGATGTTTGGCACAAGACCCAAGAAGCCACTGACAGGCTGAGGTGCAGAAGATGAAGAACAGGCTTGAATGGACACTAGCTATCACCACTCATCCATTAGGCATATGCGTTTAAATTTAAACATGATCCTGATTGTGTCTCAACATTGTGATTAACCATCTATGTTTTCAGTCATTGTCTAATAAATCTGTAAAAAGTGAATCCACTGGGTTTTTGCTTGGTTTTTAATTCTTATTTTTCAAACGAATTGATTATTCCCTTAATCCAGAGGTGTAGCTGTTCTTCAGGCAAAGCTAACCAAAGAAACTGGCTGCTTAGAGTTCCACTGCCTACCGTGGTACTGTCTTTCATTAACACTGCCAGGCCTGCAGTTACATAGATGTGTTATATAAATGGTGCCTTTTAAGGGGTACTGTCATTGGGTGATGCCTAGAGAACTACAGAGTCTGGAAACATAGAACAGTTTTAACATGGAGGAAGGAGAAACTATAACTGGCTGTGGAAGACAGAGAAGATGACATTTGAATTTTGCATTGGGCCTTGTTGAACGGCTATGGTGTGTGTATGTGTTCATATCCATCTACAAGGACAAATATCTTAGTGACAGTGTGAAAAGCATACTCTCTAGAGGCAGTGAGTCCTAAAAGAAGATAAAATAAAGGCCTTATTTTTCTATGTAAGATGATACTTTTGTCTAAAATGGTTAGATCAAAAATTGAGGATCATCTTATACATGGGAGCAACCAGTGTATTGATTTCTTAATGTTGGGTTAGAAAAGTACAGGTCTTCCTATGCATGGGGACATTTTATAGATAGAAAAATATGGTAAGTAAAAAAATAAAAATAAAAAACTCTGAACATCTCAAGAGAAAGAGATTCCACCAACTAAACTGAAAATGGAGACACTTCGATATCAGCAATAGAAGGAAGAAGGAAGGAGAAAACCCTATACAGATGGCCCCTGACTTAACAATGGTTCAGCTTACGATGTTTCAAATTCACAATGGTGTGAAAGCAATAGTCATTCAGGAGAAACCATACTTCAAAATTTGAAGTTTCATCTTTTTCCAGGATAGCAATATGCAGTACAATACTCTCTCATGATGTTGGGCAGAGGCAGAAAAATAATTTTGCCCAATTTTAGGCTAGTGTAAGTGCTCTGGACACATTTAAGGTAGGTGAGGCTAAGCTAGGATGTTTGGTAGGCTATGTCTATTAAACATATTTTTGACTTATGATGGATTGATCAGGACATAACCCCATCATAAGTTTAGGACCATCTGTGCTATAATTTGTAACAGGAACAGAAACTTTTATAAAGCAGAATGGTAAAATGTTTCTGAGGTTTTACTTGTGTGTGTGTTTACGTATGTGTGTGGATATATGTAAATACATATGTAAATTCCAGCTTGTTCAGCAGTGCTAATGATGCATCCAGTGAAAGTGATTTCTGTTCGCTCTGCGTATGGGTGAAGGGTACATGAGGCAGCACAGAGAAGAGGGTCTGCTGAGGGAAAATCAAATCAGGGCACAGAAGAAGCCACTGGTCGGCCTCTCCTCTTTATTTGAATATGCTCTTTGCAATACCACACCTGGAAGATTCTGGGTTTTATTCTGAAAAGGAAGACAGTTTCCTCTCATGGAACCTAAAGAGAACTACAGTCTATCTAGCACATCTTCACAAATGTTCATAGTCTCAGAGAAACAGTACTCACATGTGGCTAAGAACCAGGGCAAAGCATGCTCATTCAGAACTACATTTCACAACAGAAAAGCCTGTGACCAGAACAAACGGCCTGGGTGGTAATGGCCACCCTTGCTTCTGGGACTCCTCTCTAGCTCTCCCTCTCACACGACCTCATTCCGTGACTGTCTACCCGGATGCCTGAGCACCTGTCCAATGTGCACCTCCAGCTCTAGACACTTCCTGGTATTTAATTATTTGCAAAGGTTAGATCACGCCACCTAGATCTGTGATCATTTGACATTGGCATTCTCTAGATTCCTCTTGCACCCCTGACTGCTGACTTTTAATATCCAGTTTGCTGTGGTTCAAAGGATGACCCCCCCACCCCACTCCAAACTGCTTTTATATTATTTTCTGCTGCTGATGATGCCTTTTACAGCCTCCTGCAACCAGACAAGACTGGCTACTTTTGCACCTGAGCAGGAAGAAAGCTGCCAATATTGTTTAAAAATAGTCTCCCAACATCGCAAGAGAAAAATATTCCACCAACTAAACAGAAATCAGAGAAATGCTCAGACTTTAGCAGTGAAAGAAAGAAAGCCTGTATTATAAATTGAGCTATGTATATTAACAAGAAAAAAAAAATCAGGTCCTTGGCTCAAAGAAATGACATTAAAAAGTTAAGCTGTACTTACTCTTATTTAACGTGTCATTCTTGTTCAGTGTAACTGTTAGACATGTAATACAGACAGATGAGCCACACTGACTCCACAAAGACAAAACTTCCCCCTATACATCCACTCTAAAAGCTTTTAAAACCACTCTGTCATGAGCAATTTGAGATATCAATTGTATTTCTCGACTGAACCACGGTACTGCATGTGACAAATAAACATCATAACAGGATTGGGTGTGGAGGCAGGGGGTAAGGGCTGAGAAGTCTACCACATGGTATAAATGACTCAAACACAAAAGCCTGCCAATAAAACAGGCAAAGGAACATGTTAACCAGCTATGAGGGGTGCAAGTTGACCATTAAATATTCCACAGAATAAAAGCAATACACAGGATCTCAACAGGACTTTGCTAAAAACAAGTGATTCAGAGGCTCCTAAAAATGATTTACAAGGGGTATTTCACAAGAAAAGCTGAAAGGGAGTCACATAGGAGTTTGTTGTGGCTGGTGAGTGGGTAGCTCCTGATTCTGACACCCCTCAGGTTAGAACCCAATTCCCAACAGGAGTGTCTGTATTCATTTGCTATTTTTATCTTGAGTGTTTAACCTGCAGTGACAACATGCCTGTGATTAAAAACAAGAATACATTCTCTTTCCATTCTTGTATTGCTTTTATTATAAATTGGTTCTATAATGAGAAAAGCTTAATCTTTTTGGTTAATCAGTTTAACTGGGAGTTTGGTAGCCCAAACCTAGAATCAATGGAGAGCAAGGAGGACGGATCTGGATAATCTTTGACACTATTCCATTTCCCTCCTCAAAGCAAGAAAATTCATTAAGGACAGAGAAAAACTTGAATTGAGAAGCTAAATTTAAACCATTTACCTGGGACAGTGAATTAGGCCAATAGGCATCTGACTTCCTAATGGAAAGAAAATAGAGTTCAAAGGAAAGAAGTTTTCAGGAGCAAATGTCTTGGTTATTATCTATGGAAGCTATTCACAAGTCATGATCCGCCCCACAGCTTGGCAGCTTACAACAAAACTCATTATTAATTTGTTCACAATTCTGCAGTTTGAGCAGAGCTCAGCAAGGACAGTGCATCTGGGCTCCACATGGTATTGGCTGGGACTCCAGAAAAACTGGCAAATTGAAAATGGTCTCGCTCACATAGCAGCCAGGTGGGGCTCACTGTGGTCTAAGGGTTCAGCTAGGGATGTCAATCAGAGTGCCTCAGATTTCCTGTGTGTTGTTTGAGGTTTCCACAGCATGGGAGCTGGATTCTGAGAGGAAGGATCCCAATGCAGTGAACGTAGCAGTTACAAAACTTTTAAGTCCTCACCTTGGACTTAAAGGTACACACTTTGGTTTGTTCTGCTTTATCAGTCTAAACTAAACAACTCAACAGGATGGGAAACAGATTCCACTTTTCAGTGTGAGAAGTAGTAAAGATATTGCAGAAAATGTTCATTTATCACATCTAGTAAGACCAAGTTCGGAGCGAATGAGAAGCAAATGAAGAATTTTGAAAGGAAAAAAGAAATCCTTTCTCTAAAGTCATAACACATTACATCAACAGCAACAAGTCCTTGTGGCAACCACCATGAACAGTACTCTCTTATAAATCTTGATCTGCAGGGAAAAAGCTCCCAGTGCTTCTGAAACGTGTACCAACTTCTAAAATGGCTGAGGGTCAAATGAAAGACACGGCTCATTATTATCCTCTGAGTACTTCCAAAGAGTAGGCACTAATTAAGTTTTTGTTTAATTGGATCATGAATTCCAAGACCTCTTATGTATTCCCTATGGACTGGGCACATGGTATTTAAATAGAAATGCTCTGGGAGGGAGCACTGTATTCTGAATGAATAACTTAACAGCTCCTGGTAGTGGTTGTGATGGAGGTATGGGTAACACTAATCAAAGTGAGAAAAGAATCAACTATCATAACATTGGAGTATCATTAAATACCTGTTGGCTGAATGGATGAATGACTGTGGAGAAAATGTGCTTTGAGGGGAGACTAGAAGGATCTTCCAGGGAGAACTCAACTCAGAAAATGTCTTCTGCTGCCATCTACAGTCTTGTGGGTCTTTAAATATCTTTCAAGCATCCAGTAGATTTTACATACATCAGCAGTGTCCAAAGCTTTGGCTTCCCTGGACTACACTGGAAAAAAAAGAATTGTCTTGGGGGCCACACATAAAATATGGTATATTAACATTAACAATAGCTGATGAGCTTAAAAAGAAAATAGGTCGCAAAAAACTCTCATCATGTTTTAAGAAGTTTTGTTGGCCCACATTTAAAGCCATCCTGGGCCACAGGTTGGACATGCCTGACTAGATCATTCATTCCAGGGAGGGAATATATGCTAGTAACCAAGGAGGTTTTCGCATGTCAACAATTTATAATGTATGTATTTATACAATTTCAAAACTGTATTCATTTCTATAGCCACAGGGCCTAGAAGGGCGATTGACATACAGCAGTGGCTTTCAACCAGGGGTGATTTTGTCCCCCAGAAAGATACTCAGCAATGTCTGGTGACATTTTTGGTTGTCAAAGCGGAGAGGAGAAGTGTTATTGACATCTAATGGGTAAAGGCAAACGATGCTGCTACACATCCTACAATGCACAGCCTCCCACAACAAAGAATTATGCTTTTCTAAATGATAATAGTGCCAAGGATATAAAGAAAACAAACCCTGACATAGAGTAACTATTCTATAAATATTTTTAGGATGAGTGAGTGAATGAGAAATAAGTGAATAACAGCAGTTACGCAGTTAATGAAGAATATGTTGTTAAGGCATAATATCTCAGAACCAAGAATTAACTGCAGGGAGACAAACCTTCATGGATTAATAAGAAGTGACTTGAGTTAAACTTAGAAATAATAATAGGTGTCAGATAAAGCATCCAGTAGATTTTACATACATCAGCAGTATGTAAAGACAAATCAAGACAAATCAAGAGTAAGAGATCGCTCAGGCCCCAGACAGACCCTCAACACTGTGTCCTATTGACAATTAATGAAGAAGTGATTGGTGGAACAGCTCCAGACGTTTACTGTTGTGACACTACATTATTGATAACATGCTATTTTATTGCATTTATACCTAAGTTAGTTATTATTAACTTATATATGATATACGAGAACTATCTGGGAAAAAATCCAGCCATTGTCAGTATAACTAGAATGGTTAGATGGCTGGATACTTCCTGGACAGCCCTCATATTTCATAGTATAGGTTTCATAGCTTATTTCTTCCATTTTCATAAATTCACAAGTTCTATGGATCCCTTATGTGGTTGTTGAGGAGGAAGCTGTATCTTTCTTTACCAGGTGAATCTAGGAGACATCCACAATGCCTCCTCTGGGAGTCTAGTTAGAAATCTTTTACCTCTTACAATTTCACGTTGTCAACTTCTTATTCAAAAATTTAGTATTTGCTTGGTAGCTAGATCTATCATTTGCTAGGATAACATCATTACTTCCTCATTTTGTCTATAAATATAAAGGTTTCTAATATTTTTACAAGTATGAAATATTTGGGTAAGATCTAAAAAGTTGCATGGTGCAAAAATGACAGATAACTAAAGAAATAGCATCATCAGATGGAAAGAACATGGGGAGCAAGAAGCCTTTTGGTTTCAGTCTCCTCATCTTTCAATAGAGGGGAGAGACCCCTTACCCTGAATCATTCATACTATCGTCAATGACAACTATATTAAAGGAGAGATGTGACTGTTTTAAGTACCATGCCAATACATTTTTAAATCTAAATCCTCTCCATAGAGCAAACTGTGAAATCATGTTTTGACAAGGAAGTTCCTGGGATTTTGGGAATGATTTTTTTTCTACTCAAATATTTGGTAAAACAGTTCTTTCCACTGCAATTATGTGATCCTTCCCTCAAGCAGTGTCAAATTACTCTTTGAGCTGCTTTAGCTTTGATGTTTCTCTGTTTCTCTCTCTCTCTCTCTCTCTCTGCCTGTTTCTTGAAAGGGAAATAGAACAATATATTTTATATGATATAAAATCTATCTTCTACCCTGCATCTCTCCAGAAGACATTTCCCTGCCCTTGGCTAATGTTCACTTGGCTTGTTCATAAATACGGAGTACAGCTCTGGGGAATGTTCATGAAGGAAGGACGTCTGCACTTTAAGTCAATGTACAGGGAGCTCATCACATCCATTCAGCATCAGCACATGGAATCAGAGACGGGACCACTGGAGAATGAGACATTGTTTACTGTAGATCATCTTGTCAGGGCACCAGAGGGGCTGTCTGATGACACTACGTTACTCTGTGACCACTGTGGTAGGTGGTTCAGGACAATATCTCAGATACACAGGGTATTCCAGAGATCAGCAACTGAGAATACATCCACTGAGGAAGCAGAGACAATGGACAGAATTCTTGAAACTCTCAAGAGCAGATACTGTGTAATTAAAGCCAAATACTAATCTATGGCCATTTTTCATCAGGTGGCTTTTGACGGCTCCTCACTGCAAAGAGGTTTAATGATTTCATTGAGTAAGAAGCAGTGGACTCGAGATGTGTGCATTTGCTGGGAGATAATTGAATTTAATAAAAGGCACATACATAGGTTTGGGGAGGCAAGTGATAAATCTTCCTCCAGGGCCTGTGGATAAGTCATATTCCAACTGATGAGTGGTTGGGGGATCAATTAATAATCATGATGAGAACAATACTTTTCACTTGCAGTTTTCCTCAGGTCACTCAGAGCAACTTCATAAACATGCACATCCATCTTCCTGGTCCTCCTGGGAAGTAAGCATTTGGTCTCATTATCCCTAGATACGTGACATGGAAACTGAGGTGCACAGAACTGATTGGCCACCATAGCAGTGAGGGAAAGAGAGAGGCAAAAAGAAAGTTGACACATTATTTTCCAACAGCATTTTGAGTATTTATTATGCAAGCATTTATTGATCTCTAGTGATAATATGAGCTAACAATTTTAGTGCCAGGCTCCATGCTAATTAAATGCATGCTTTGCATTATCTCATTTATACTCATATCACAGACGAGAAAACCAAGGATTAGGATTTTAAGCACTGTGCAGATGGTCCACTAATGAAACCACAATATGAACTTAAGCAGTCCAACTCTATAGCCTGTGAGCCTAAACCTCATAAATATTATGTGCCAGGCCTGCATGGGATGGATCTCTGATGCTCACCTAAAGCCCTAGATCCCTGTTCCAAGGAAGCTCACAGTGCGTACGTGTGGGGCAGAAGGAGCAGAAACCACTACCGATAACATCTGCATGCCAGGCACCATTCTACATGCTTGATTTATAGGTTGACACATTTAGTCTATAACAATTTGATCAGCTGGGTGGTATGACAACCATCGGCACTTAGCATACGAGTAAACCGAGGCTCAGAGGGTCTATATAACTGGTCCAATATCAGCATTTGTCTCTAAGCCTATGCTGTTAGTCATTAACAGCCTTATTCCCCACTAAGGTCTTTAAGGTTCCTATTGAATGTGATCAGGGAAAACAATAATTTTAAGCATAGGAGTCACCCAGGTTCAGGATTTTTGAAGGCCACCCTGATGACACTGGGTATATTCACTGTTTAGTCCCCCTTTTGCAGTGTGAGGTACTAATGCATTTTCACAGAGTTCAAGGGCTGAAGGTCTGGCACTATTGCAGGATGCTAGGTAGACTCATACAGAAACTTTTCTGTATTTTCCATACCTACTCCTCTCCTTTTAAAGGCTGCCACAAAACTAGATTTGAAGCTGCCCATGTGCCACAAGAAGCAGCGTGTAGTCCTAAAAACTAAATCCTTCTCCTTCAAGCCACATCAGAGTAGAGCACGTGTTTCAGCAAAATGCCACGACACACTAGAGCCCAGGGAACTCTTTTCACAATCCTTTGTTGTCCAACAATTCAGCACTAGAATGTTCAAAAGTCAAAACACAAATAGAAGTTTAACAGAAGTATCCTAGCTGACCTGAATGGCTAGGGTGCTTAGAAAGGTCCAGGGCAGAAGATCTCAGTGATTTAAAATCCATCTCACAGATTCTTGTACACATGGTCCCAGGTCTAAGTATCAGTCAGAATCTAAGCTTCTAACTCACTCTGTCCTACTGTCTGTGAGCTCCTCCCTACCGTTCTCTGCTCAACTAGCAGCTGTTTAGTCAATGGGACCTTAAGTTTCCATTTCTCTAAGAAACTTCCCCAT
>PVKE010028677.1:0-20766 GCA_004027555.1 Craseonycteris thonglongyai
GATCCCTCGTTTTTCGCGGTTAATGGGGACCAGAACCTTCCGCGAAAGCTGAAAAACCGCGAAGTAGGATTTGCCCCTAGGAATTTTCGTGTATGCGGGTACAAGAATGTTTTAAATATGTAAACAGTATTCATACTTTACTCATTTAAGACAAAAATTACAACAGTATACGTATTTACTTAAACGTGTCAGTGCTAATAAGGTTAATGACAAAACCTTATACAGTAATAAACATGAATCAACATTGCTTTCTGAGAGAGGCGAAGAGTCTTGTGTGGGTGGCGGAGGAGAGGCTCTCACGTGACTCGTAGAAGCTTTAGGCTCACTCGGAGACTCTTCTGCTGGAGGCGCTGACGGGAGAGCCGGGGGCTTCACCTTGGAGAGAAACATGGTGATGGGTAGTTGTTGTCTTTGTTTTTTCTTTTCCTTCAAAATTCCCCTGTACAAGGACATAACCCCGTCAACGCGATTGCTGAACTCGACAGCTAGAACCATATTGTCGTCAATATCTTGTGCAAATTGTTGCATCGCTCTTGCCATGTTGCACAATTGTTGCAGATCCTCCAGGGTAAGGCCACACTTTCCAGTTTCTTCTTCATCTTCCTCTTCGTTTTCTTCCTCACTTGCAGACTTTGTCATCTCAAGGAGGTCTTCATCGATCCTTCTCTCTCGCGCATCAACATGAAACAACGCTCCTTTCCGCCTTGTGGCTGCCGACATGGTTGTATTTTTTCATTTTTATTTTTTGATGAATATTTTGGGAAAACCCGCGAAGCACTGAAGCCGCAAAACATGAAGCGCGAAATGGCGAGGGAACACTGTATAAACAAAATAAGCACCCTGCCCTGGTACAACTTAAATTCTAGTTGTAGCAGAGACAAGTAAAACATTATGTTAATAAGTACTTCAAAGAATGTAAAGCAGGGAAGGAGGGATAGGGATTTTGTGTGTGCATGTACAGGCAAGTAGAATTGTTGAAATTGGAAATAAAATGGCTAAGGAAGGAGGCCTCATGAAATTACAGTTCAGCAAAGACCTGAAAGAGGTGAGACAGCAAGCCATGGGAATAGTTGGGGTAATACCATTCCAGAATCATTTCAGGAAACAAGTCCAAAGGTTCTAAGGTAAGAACATAGGAAGGAGGCCAATGTAGCTAGTATGGAAATGAGTGAGGAGAGAGAGCAGTAGGGTATGTGGTTAGCCGGGCAATAAAAGGCTAGATACTATGGCCCTAGCCTTGTAAGCCTTTATAAAAACAGTGAAATGGGGCTCCATTGAAAAGTTTTGAGCAAATATATGGTGATGGAAGAACTGACTGGGTAGTGAACACACAATGCAACACATAGATGATGTATAATAGAATTGTACATGTGAAAACTATATAATTTTACTAACCAATGTCACCCCAACAAATTTAATAATATAAAATAAAAATAAATTTAGAGTTTTGAGCAGAGAAATGACATGAGCTGGCTTAAATTTTAAAATGTTTATTTGGGCTTCTGTGTTTAAAATGGATTGTAGGAGTCAAGGGTAAGGAGGCTTACTTACAATAATAAAGGTGAGAGATTTAAGAGGGGCTTGGACCAGGTTGGAAGTGCTGAAGGTACTGAGAAGTTACGTATATTGAAGTTGGAGCCAGGAGGATCTGCTATAAGGTTGGAAGGAAAAGAAGTCAAGATGACTCCCAGTGTTTGGCATGACCAACTGGAAGGATGGAGTTATATACAGAGATGAGAATGACTAGAGAGAGTAAAAGTTTAGCATTCATTCATTCTCAATTTTTGCCCCCACACCTTTTTTGGGATGAGTCCCCAGATTTCCAAAAATTCTCTTTCCTTTAAGAATTCATCTTTCCTAATCTCTATCTGCAAATATCTTCAGGTCCACTTTAACCTATTCAATAGCTAGCAGTGTTCATTCAGTGGATTAAAAAGTTATCTACTCTGTTATACTGCACGAAGAATTTGCCAATATCTTGACCCTTTAATAATATCTGCCCTTTCCCTGATTTAAAAGTGGTTCTAAATAGCAATCTGTTTTGGGCTTAACAGGAAGATCTTTTTTTTTTTTTTTAACTAAGACCTTCAGTAGACCCTCTACTTAAAGCAAGTCATTGTTTCATCCCTATCTAATCCCTAATGCTTCTTTACATTGTCCCCTATAACAGTTTTAATATTCCTTTTTGATATTACCACTTGGTTGCAGATTTGGATTCCCAGATATTCTGTAATGTGACTGCCTCTGGCCAGTTTTGAACTATAGGGTATTTATTAAAAAAAATGTCTTCTTTGTACACCTCTGGGTGTTGGAGTGTTTGCTTATGTATATACATCATAGTTGTTATTATGTTTGCATTGCATCCACAATCCCAAACTGCTCTAGAATGTTTATTCCTTAAAAGCAGAGTTATCTTTCTTGTTCTCTCTGTATCCCTAGTATCTGGCACTTAGGTGCTCAGTAAATATTTGTTGAATGAACAATTTCAGCAAAGGGCCTTCTAGGGCTACCCTTATCTTTGGGAACAACATCTCACATGTCCCCCCTCCTCCCAGTTTTTGTTTTAATCATTTCTTCTGCCTAAACTGCTGTTCTTGAGCCTTGTGGATTCTCTATGCTCACCTCCTCATTGGTAGTGGAGAAATCTCTTACTTAAATGAAACTGACAGCAGATAAGGGTGCTTGGCAAGGCTGGGATGCAAAAAAGACCCAGGATTGTGAAGAGAAAGTGTTGATTCATTTCTAGAAGAGGACTGGTGGAAATAAAAAAAAAAAAAAAAAAAAAAATCCTTGAAGGATAAAATTGGGATTGTGTCTGCCATTTCTATATACTGCATTATTTAACATGAAATTGTAGAGAATTTTAGAGAATCAGGGTCTAAACCACAAATATTTCTTTATTCTCTGTCCAATGCTCTTTACTATGAGAGGCAAAAGGGGATACAGCATGAGGACTGGGCTCAAGTTTGCTTCTCTCCCTCTTTACTAGGTAGGTGTCCATTCTGTCCTTCAGTTATCTTAAAATAACAGCCTTTACCTGTTAGGGTTGCTCTGAAAATTAAAATTATATATATATATATATATATATATATATATAATTTCTGATTTCCCAGACTTAGAAAATGTTTCAGTAAATGAACTGCTCACAAAAGAAAACTAAGGCCTTTTTCTGTATAGACAAAGTCAAATGCCCGATTTTTTTTGCTGGTGAGTTACCAGCAGCCTAAGACCACAAACGGAGTACTCGAAAGACATGTGCAAGCCAGCCATGCTGAGAGGGAAACACTGCGGGTCCCGCGAGCTGATCCAGCAGCCCGCGCTCGCTCAGTCTGGGAGTTGCTGACAGACAGGTCATTTCACCTATTCCAGCCATACATTTCTCAGCGCCCCGCCCTCCCCTCGTGATAGGTAGCTGGCCTCGGCCAATGGTGGCACGGTAGCCAATCAGTGGTTGAGAGACCGGAAAGCGGGGCCGAGTTAGAAGAGTCTGACGCAGCCATAGAGGGAGCGGCGTGGCGTGGAGGGGCCGCAGAGGTAGTATGGCGGTGCTGTTTGCTCTTCGTCTTTGCCGTTAAGCTTCCGCTTCGCCCCCTTTGCCCCCTCCGAGCTGCCACTCTGCCTCGGTCAGCGCTGGGGTCGCTGTCCTCTTACAGGGTCCCAGGACCCAGATTCTCCGGTTCCTGGAGTCTTGGGACAAAATGGCGCTTGCACGGGCTGCCGAGGACGGGCAGGGCTCAACCGTGAGCTCTGAGCCGGGCCGGGACAAAGGCGGCAGACCGCGAGGCGGAGGCGGGGCGCTGCGGCGTTGCTGCCTCCGCGTGGGGCGGGCGCTGGTGCTTCCCGCTGGTGCTGCGGCGGTGCGATTCCTTAAGCGGCTTTCAGCGTGGTGGTGGGGGCGGGCGTGGAGGGAGAGGAGGTTAGGGAAATTCACGGATGCGTGAGAGATCTGGTCCTTGGGGGCGTTACGGAGCATTACTGCTGTCTGTTCTTTAGCAATTACCCGCGGTCTGCCCAGAGGTGGTGCAGGAGCAATTTTTGGGAAGGATAAGGGCTTTTTGATCTTTTGTGTGATCCTGCAGGTTTTGGTATGAACAGGATTAGGATCCACGTCTTGCCGACCAATCGGGGGAGGATCACCCCAGTGCCCAGGTCTCAGGAGCCCCTCTCTTGTTCATTCACTCATCGCCCATGCTCGCAACCTCGTCTGGAGGGACAGGAATTTTGTATTAAGCATATCCTTGAAGACAAGAATGCACCCTTCAAGCAGTGTAGTTATATATCGACGAAGAATGGAAAAAGATGCCCCAACGCTGCCCCAAAGCCTGAGAAGAAAGAGGGGTATATATGTGTAGATAATTTTGTTTGTGCTTTTAGGGTGAAAGCGGGATGGGGTGTGACGTGGGCTTGGGCGTAGTACCTGGCTTTTAGTTTACGT
Organism: Craseonycteris thonglongyai; assembly: GCA_004027555.1. Classification (NCBI taxonomy): domain Eukaryota; kingdom Metazoa; phylum Chordata; class Mammalia; order Chiroptera; family Craseonycteridae; genus Craseonycteris; species Craseonycteris thonglongyai. The sequence continues at coordinate 4,436 of PVKE010028677.1, forward strand.
GCTTGTAAAATTGGGATTATGAGTATATGCTTGGAAAATAAAAAAAAAAACAAGTGGAAACTGGAAGGAGACCACTTCCAATTGAGCCACTCGGTTCATCTCTTTGGATCTTTTAACTTATCTGTAAAATAAAAGAATATTCTATCAGGTGTCCTCAAACTATGCCGCCGAAAACCTTTATCCAGCCCACCGGGTGTTTTTGCGGCCGCTGCCTGTCCTGCTTAGCAGCCGACTCATCCCGGGCCTGCAGTGCACATGTGTGGACATGCTGAGGGACAGTGAACCCCGGCCCCCTGTTTAAAAAGTTTGAGGATGCCTCTTAGATTATCTTAACTCTGGATTCATGGCCTGAACTTTGTTAAATAGCATGCGTAATGATATATATGTGTATTCTGGAAAAGTCTTCATAGCTTTGATTATATAAGCAAAGATATCCGTGCAGAAGCATAACTTGGCTAGATAATTTTGTGTATACATCTGGTTTTAAGGTGTTCTACATCTTATTACCTACAATGTATTGATTGATATTGGAGTAAACTGTAGAGTTGCCTTCCAGAACCAGTTTTGAGAGATGAAAGTAGATCTCTTTGATTTGCTGTGAGATGATGTCAGCATTTTTATAGTTAGAATGTTGTTTTGTTTGGCTGAATAGAGCACTATACTAGATTATGCTACCTACATTTCTCTTTAGTACTACCAAATGAGTTGACCTTGGGCCAGTTAAATTACTTTGCCTTGCTGACCTTTTTAAATTATAAATGAATATAATGGTTGTGTTAATTTCCTAACAATGATCCAAAGATCAGTAAGTATACAATCATTGAATTCTTTCAAGATAGAACTTGAGTATACAATGTCAATATTTTGTCTCCTTAGGGTGTCTTTCTGTGCTGAACATGCCCGTAGGAATGCCCTGGCACTTCATGCTCAAATGAAGAAGACCAGTTCAGGTCCTATGGGTGAAACACTCTTGTGCCAGCTGAGCTCATATGCTAAGACAGAGTTGGGGTCTCAGACTCCAGAAAGTAATCGTAGTGAAGCCAGCCGAATTCTCGGTAAGGATCTTCTGTTCTAGAATGAAATGGAAGGAAAGGTAACAACTGATTTTGGTTAAGCACAGTGCCTTGTACATATATGGTACTTGGTAATACGATATTATTGTTAATTCATGGGCAGTTTTGGTGAGTGGGATTTCAGGATTGCTGTGTTCACCAATTCTTTTAAGTTTTAAAAAGTGTGTGTTTAGATTTACTTTCCTGAGTTTATGACAATTTTTTTTTATTGCTGTTGATACAGTTTTCATCTTTGCTAGGTAAGGTAATTTAAGGAAACAAATAATTTTGAGTTGGATCTTCTATCCATTTCAGGGCATAGTTAATTCATTTATAAGTAATCTTACTTGGGTTGTGTTTTTTAAGATGTTTTTATTTGCCAGTACCTTTGTACTAAGTTATTTTAATTTTAAGATTTGGGTTGATGTGTTAAGTAATCTAGTTTTGTATAGTGGAGTTACAGAGGTGGGAAGTCTTCATGGCTGCTCTCCCTTCCTTGCCTCAGATGAAGACAGCTGGAGTGATGGGGAGCAGGAACCCATTACTGTGGATCAGACATGGAGAGGTGACCCTGACAGTGAAGCTGATAGCATAGACAGTGATCAAGAAGATCCCCTAAAGTAAGTTGTAACTCCACTTAAGGTTTTAAATATTTTATGTAGTTAGTACGTGGAATGTAGTATTGCATACTGTTGGTAGATTAATAACCTAAGAGGGTTAAAAAAAATAACCTGGGTGGATTGAAGATAGCTTAGCTATTTGTGAGCAAAAACAGCTTCTTTAAAGTGTCATGGTGGGAAAGCCAGGATGGCTCAGTGGGTTAAGCACTCGCTTTGAAGCCCCGAGGACCGAGGATTGAATCTCAGCTCCAGCCCAGGTGGACCCACATGCTGAACTGGGGTGTGCCCCCCCCCAGTTCAGTTAAAAAAACAAACAAAAACAATTGTCATAGTCCTTCACTTTTTCTTCAAGTCAAGATTTGATTTCTTTTTTATAAGTTTTGTAATTTTGGAAAATATTTAGATGTCAGATTCTACACATGAGAAAGTATTGGAGAAATGGGAAATTTCTTGGATGTAGGAATGGGCAATGGGTTGAAAACTGCTTAGATCAGTTAGAGAAGAGAAAATCGGTATGAATGAGTTCTTGGCTTAAACCACAAGAATAATAAAATGATTGTATATGAATAACTACTTTTTTTGCAAAGTTACATTTTAAAGTTTTAAGAAAAATAAAAAGTTATTCAAGAGTTTCCTCTCATTTCCTGCTTAAGGAAGAGAAACTGACTTAGAAACCAGGAAGTGAGTAATCAGCCTAATTATATCTTAATACATCTTCACTTAACCCAGCAATCCCCAACCTTTTGGCAACAGGGACTGGTTTCATGGAAGACAGTTCTTCAACTGATGGGCAGGGTGGGGATGGTTTCTATTATTACACTGTAATAATGTTAATCTGCATTTGCACCTGTTACCTAGCACTAGCATTACCACCTCAGCTCCACCTCAGATCATCAGGCATTAGATTCTCTTAAGGAGGCATGCAGCCTACATCCCTCTTCGCATGTGCAGTTCACAGTAGGGTTCACGGTCCCATGAGTATCTAATGCCACCACTGATCTGACAAGAGGCGGAGCTCAGGAGGTAATGGGAACGATAGGGAGCACTAAATACAGATGAAACTTCGATCACTCCCCTGCCACTCACCTCTAGCTGTGTGGCCCAGTGGCTGGGCAGTTGGGGACCCCTGACTTAACCCAGATCACCTTAGTAATTATAGAAACATAAAAACATTGCCACTCTGAAGTCTCATATTGCTGTGTCATAGTTTGGATTTACTGTAGTTTAGTTTGTTTTTTTTTTCCTTTCTGATTTCTGTCTCTTAACACTTTCCACTGACAGTTTAGGTAGAAGTGCAAATAGTAGGAGGGGTAATGCTTTTCTATACAAGACTGGAACTTAAAAAAAATTTTTTTTTAAGGTTTATTTTATTGTTTTTTGACAGAGACAAGGGGGAGGGCCCAGAACATTCTCCATAGCTGTATGTAATCAGTTTTTTGACATGGTTTTGTTACAGGTGTGCAGGGGGTCTTCCAAATGGGAGGCGTACCCCCTCAAGCCAGGAGCTGAATGGGAGGGAGTTGGGGGAGAACCAAACTGGGGGCCTCCCACATGGGAAGCACATCCCAGTTCAGCATATGGGCCTATAAGAGCTGGGGTGGGTATTTGATTCTTGGTCCCTGGGTCTGCAAAGTGAGTGCTTATAACTTGCTGAGCCATCCTGGCTTCCCTGAACTTAAATTCTTAGAATGGTGTTTTCTTCATTACCTTGGATTCTGAGGTTTATAAGTCATTTAGGGTTATATTTTCTAAGTAGAATAATTTTTTTTGTTTCTCTTGAGTAATCTCATTGTAGTCTGCTATTCAGTAAGTAACTTATTTGGAAAGTAAGTATTTTGAGAAGGACTGTTTGTTTTCTAGCAAGATTCTCTCCCAGAAGTAACATACCATATATATTTCTTTTCTATTTTGCATTGTGCTTCTAGAAATGCTAAACTTGTTTTGAAAAGGTGTATGATCTCTAGGGTCACAAAGTTACTGTTTGTTGGTGTGGTAAACACTCAGCTTTGAAATGCAGAAACTTGATTTTGTCATTAGTAATCTAGAATGGATCAGTCTCTAGGGGACACATTCATGTTAATCTAACTACAAGAGACTGCTGTGTAAACCAGAATACCAGTTAATATTATAAGAAGTATAAATGTTAAAAGGACTGGGTATATTATGTCAGTTTTTCCTAAAAGGAACATTCAAAGGGAAATAAAGCCCAAAATATGCACAACTAACTGTTAGGCAACAAAATATGATTTTTCTTAATTATCAGTGAGATTATCCAAAAATTTTGGATCACCAAAATTTATACATTTTTAGAAATGTAAATAGAGTTGTTAGAAGTTCTATAATGTTTAATTTATTAATATGATTATATATTACTATCTTGTTATAGTTTAATAGCATGTTTAACAAAATTTTTTTTTTTTTGACTGAGCGAGAGAGAGAGAGAGAGAGAGAGAGAGATAGAAACAGAGAGAAGGGGGAGGGCCCAGAGCAGTCTCCATAGTTGTATATCATTGGTTTTTCCGCATATTTTCATTCCACAGGTGGGCGCGGGGCTGCACAGGGCAGTAACTGGGCCGGTGGGGGTGTCTCACCCCGGTGAGAACCAAACTGGGGACACTCCCCAGTTCAGCACATGGGTCTGCATGGGCCGGAGCTGGGATTCGATCCTTAGTCCCCGGGGCTCCAAGTGAGTACCTAACCCACTGAGCCATCCTGGCTTTCCCAACAAAAGTCTTTTAATTAAAATTTTTACCTTTGGTGCCAGTGTTTGTCATTATTATGGCCATTTTATGAATTATTGATAATTTATAGCATCTTCACTTGATTGTTTCACAAAGGGTACATTTTTTTGGGAAGTCTGGATGGCTCAGTGGGTTAAGTGCTTGCTTTGCAGCCCTGGAACTGAGGATTGAATCCCGGCCTTGGCCCGTGCAGGCCTGTGTGTTGAACTGGAGTGTGCTTCCCATGCGGGAGGCCCCCAATTGGGTTCTCTCTGGGGTGAGCTTCCCATGTTGGGGGCCCCTGGTTCAACCCCCCTGGCTCGAGAGGGCATGTCTCCCATGCTGGAGGCCTTGGTCCAGTTCCTGCCCTGCATGGGCCCTGGCCCACCTGTCTCTGTCAAAAACAATAAAATCTAAAAAAAAAAAAAAGAAAGGGTAGAGTTTTTTGTGTTTATGATAATGTCATTAGAGATTTTATCCTCATTGGAATTAATGTTAGTATAGTTTATTTCCTGCTTTGTAGGTGATTTCTCTCAAAGTAACCATTTACTTAATTGCTTTGTAAAAAGTAATCTTTCAAAGCTCCTTTATATCAACATCCAATCCACATGAAGGGTTTTTTATTTTTATTTTTTTTAAGATATATTTTACTGATTTTGAGAGGTGAAAGTGAGAGAGAAGTGGGAAGGGCCCAGAGCAGTCTCCATAATTTACATCATTAGTTGTGACAGTTTCATTCCACACAGGCCAATGTGACACTGTGCGGAGTGGGAACTGAACTGGGGGCCTCCCTCATGTGAGGTGAGAACCTTCACCACCACAGTTCAGCGTATGGGTTTGCACCACTGGAGTCAGGGTTGTGATTTGATCCCCAGATCTAGTGGTTGCAAGGCAAGCACTCAACCTGTTGAGCTATCCTGGTATCCCCAGGTGAAATTTTAACTTAAGGAGGAGGGTAACTGTTAAATCTTTTACTTAAAATAATGAGTTTTGTCCTATGGCTTCCTGTAAGCATACAGACTTGTTTTGGTGAAGGTCATTTCAGATTATTGAGTATTCACTGTTAATAATAAATTTGAGAGAATACCCTTTAATAAGAGACACTATTTCGTGGATAATGGTGATCCCCTCATTCTGGGAGATGAATTCTAACAATAAAACTTTGACTTATATTTGTGCATATCACTAGCTATGACTTAGCCATTTTTAATTAAATAACCCATTGTCAGATGAACTAGGCATTAATAGTAGTCAAGGTGCTCATCCCCCCCGCCCCCCAAATGATTTATAGTGGATTCTAATTGTAGTTTCTTCCCATTTATAAATTCTAGTTCCCATACCATTGGTTAAATTCTTTTCTGATAGGGTACAATGAAATTATTTTCATTTTAATAAATTTGATACTTAGGTTAAGGCCTCAGGATATTAGGGTTGCAGATAGCCTATTTTGCTGAAGACACAACCTAGTCACTTTGTTTAGACATTAGATATTTTTAAAACCTTTTCATATTTTCTGATAGTCCTAGATTTTATCATTTCTATGATTTGCTGATTTAATTCATGTTTTGGTTTTTAATTTTTGTTCACTTATTTTTACTTCAGAGTGTCTATATTAATAGTTCTCTATGCACAAGTAGTATTGCTTTCTATTTATTTTTTGTTTTGCTTTATATTTTTATTTAAGAAAAGATTGTGGCAGCGATTACTTGCTTTCAGTCCTAAAGTTTATTCTGTGTATTTCAGTGACTTTTAATAGTTAATTAAAAAAAAATTACTGTTTTGAGAGATGAGAGAGAAAGAAGTGCGGAGGGCCCAGCATAGTCTCATAGTTGTACATTAGTTGTGACATAGTTTTGTTCTACACAGGTAGATGTGGGGCCACATGGGATGGGAGCTGAACTGGGGTCCTCTTGCATGGGAGGCGAGAACCTTCGTCACCAAGCGATCCAGTGGTTACCAGTTGTGTTGCAGTTCAGCATATGGGTTTGCATGGGCCAGGGCTGGGATTCAATCCCTGGACCTGGCAAGCATTCAACCACTGAGCTATCATGGCATCCCCTACTGTCATCACTTCTTTTTAAACATAATACAAGTAACTGGGGAAATAATGAAACATCTTCCCTTTTTCATATTGTGAGATCAAAACTTAGTGTCCTTTCTTAGAGATTTTCTTTTTTTTCTTTTAAGATTTTATTGTTTTTGACAGAGAAACAGAGATACGGAGACAGAGATAGAGAGAAGGGGGGAGGGCCCAGAACAGTCTTGGTAGTTGCACATCATTGGTTTTTCCGCATAGTTTCATTCCACAGTTGGGCGCGGGGCTGCACAGGGCAGAAACTGGGCCGGGGTCTCACCCTGGTGAGAACTGAACTGGGGTCACTCCCCAGTTCAGCATATGAGTCTGCACGGGCCGGGACCGGGATTCGATCCTTGGTTCCCAGGGCTGCAAAGTGAGCGCTTAACCCACTGAGCCATCCCAGCTTCCCTTCTTTTTTTTTTAATAGCATAACTTGAATGGTAAAATGTGTAAAAAGATTCCTGTTAATGTGATTTGTCTCAGCACTGACTCTGCTTATTAAGTAACAAATTTAAGTGTAATCTCTTCTCTCTTTAATCTTGGGTTTTATTGTGTGTTCTATTTTGCTGAATTCCCTGTTTTATTTCAGACATGCTGGTGTCTATACAGCTGAAGAAGTGGCCCTGATTATGCGTGAGAAACTAATTCGTTTACAGTCTTTGTACATTGATCAGTTTAAACGACTTCAGCATCTGCTCAAAGAAAAGAAACGACGTTACTTACATAATCGTAAAGTGGAGCATGAAGCTCTAGGCAAGTTTTATGCCAGTTCCAACAAGGTATTGTAGGTTCAACATGTGAACCCACATGTTGATAGTAGTTTTAGCTCTGTCTTGGCATCTGAAATGCAGAGAGTTTGTTGTTGAAACTGCTTGTCTTATGGCCAAAGATTTTTCTGTTTACTGGTACTTGTTAAATTAGAGATGTGTCCTTGATAGGTTGCTCGATAAATAACATCTTGACTATTGTGACTCTAGGTAGTAGTCTTCTGACTGGCCCAGAGGGACTTTTGGCAAAAGAACGAGAGAACTTAAAGCGTCTAAAATGTCTTCGGCGGTATCGTCAGCGCTATGGAGTAGAAGCCTTACTACATAGGCAGCTGAAGGAACGTAGAATGCTGGCCACAGATGGTGCTGCCCAACAGGTAATTTGTGTATATACCTCTAAGGTGTATACATTCGGTTTATTTATACAGTTAGGCTAATTGTCAAAACACTTTTGTATAGTCTTGACTGACATCTGACTTATTAGATGTGGGGTATATTGAAAAGAGCACATATCTGAAGTCTAGAGACATGGGTTCTGGTCTCAGTTCCCTTCTGACCGGTTCTGTGCCTTCACTGATAACTTCTCTGGGCCTCTATTCTCATTTGCAAATTGAGGGGTTCCCATAGATTTATCAGTTCTTAAGGTCAGAAATTCTTCATTTCAGAAATAGGAACAGGTTAAGGCCAAGTTCCTTTGGAATATTGTTATAGAAGGTTGGAAAATAGGTAGAATAATAGCAGCAATGAACGTTGGGAGTAAGGTTGGTAGGAAGCAGAGTTAAATGAGCATTTTTTTTATGTTTTATTTGTTGGGGTTCCTGCTAAGATGACAATTTTGAAAATTGTTCTGCTAAAAGATAAAATAGTGTGAAAACCCTTAGGCTATAATACACTTTTGTAATATAGAGAGATAAATTTCAAATTAAGGTTGACTTATTATTTGGGAATGAGATTTTTTTATTTTTTCCTTTTATATATAGTATAGTATTGGTGAATAAATTTAAATGTTGAATTTTCTAGCTTTTAAAGATGCACTTTTCTTACATGTTGTAACTAATTATTCTCATATATAATTGAATATGTGTTTTTGTGTGTTTGTTTGTTCTATGTTTTCTCCATTTCAGGCCCATACCACTCGTTCCAGTCAGAGGTGCTTGGCCTTTGTGGATGATGTTCGTTGTTCCAATCAGTCCCTCCCAATGACCAGACATTGCCTTACCCGTATCTTTTTACTCTGTTCAGTTTGCCAGCTAGAATGAAGGCTAGTGGGAATCTCTTTAATTAAAGGTTTTTGTTTTCCTTTGGCCCTGAATCAAGGCCAGCAGTTTGCTGAAGCTGTTGGTTTCAAGCAGGAGCCTAAAGAAAATTCTTTCTGTGGTCTGTTGGCCATTTCAGAACTTAGGAAATGTAATGGTCAATTCATTAGAAAGAAACATGAATCCTTGGTGATAGATGTGGGCTAGTATTTTTCTGTAGTTAGTTAATATTGGGATTTCCCAATTCAGAGATCCCTGATTTAACTTATTCATTAGAATTATAATACTGTTAAATCCAGTTATCCCAAAATTACTGTGGGTGTTCTACCAATAATAGAATAATTCTGAACTGAGCTTCCTTTGAGTATTACCCTTTTGTATGATCAGGGCCCTAACCTGTATTTTTAGACATTTGAATTGGAAACTTAACTGTTTCCAAACATGGAAGAATTTTTCCCCAATTTGCCTTTGAACTATCATAACATTTAAAAAAAAATTTATTTATTTTTATTTTTATATTGTTTTTGACAGAGAGAGAGAGAGAGAGATAAAGAGACAGAACTGAACTGGGGGCACCACCAGTTCAGCACATGGGTCCGCACGGGCCGGGGCCGGGACTCGATCCTCGGTCCCAGGTGCTGCAAAGTGAGCGCTTAACCCACTGAGCCATCCCGGCTTCCCCCATAATATTTTTTGATTCTGCTATGGGCTACATTTACTATTGGGCTCAAAACTTTTTGAGCTGTTTATTAGATTGTGGGTATTGAGGAAATTATTTGCACAGTAAAAGCGTTTCCTAAATATGATAATCTTCATTATATAAAGGGCATAAAATATGCTGAATTTCATTTGCCTGGCAAGAGAAAAAGCATTTGGAAAGTAAAATTTGCTTTTTAAAAATTTTTTTTTTTTTAAATATATATTTTATTTATTTATTTATTTTGACAGAGAAGAGAGAGAGATACAGAGACAGAGAGAGAACTGAACTGGGGGAGCTCCCAGCTCAGCATATGGTTCCGCACGGGCCGGGGCCGGGGCCGGGACTCGATCCTCGGTCACCGGTGCTGCAAAGTGAGCGCCTAACCCACTGAGCCATCCCTGCTTCCCCTAAAATTTTTTTTTACTTCTTAAAAAAGTTTTATTTTTTATTTATTTTTTTATTGTTTTTGACAGAGAGAGAGAGAGATACAGAGAGAGAGAGAGAGAGAGAACTGAACTGGGGGCACTCCCGGGGCCGGGATTTGATCCTGGGTCCCTGGTACTGCAAAGTGAGCGATTAACCCACTGAGCCATCCCAGCTTCCCCGTGGCTTTTTTTTTTTTTTTTTTAATACGAAAAGGTGAATCTTCTCTTGGTCTTTTGAAAGGAAGATTGGTATTTTTCTGTTCTGTTTAATAAATGTTTTACCAGTGTATTAATTATTGCAACAAATATCTGCTAAAGGATTACTGTCTTTACTATGTAAAATTCTTGTGCAAAGTAACTTTAATTGTAAATCTTAAAACAATTGGGCAAGGGCTATATCTATGGACAAATTTAAAAGTAGAAGTGGCTGATAGTTGAATAGTGCTTACTACTATAAATAAATTAAATGGAAATAAGACAAGTTTGTTTTGTTTTGTTTTTTGACAGAGAGAGAGATACAGAGACAGAGAGAGAACTGAACTGGGGGAACTCCCCAGTTCAGCATATGGTTCTGCACGGGCCGGGGCCGGGATTCGATCCTCGGTCCCTGGCGCTGCAAAGTGAGCGCTTAACCCACTGAGCCATCCCGGCTTCCCCAAAACAAGTTTTTTTAATCTATAAATTTGATACATGTGATATTTAATGAGTGAGAGTGAATTTCAAAAGTTGGTGATGGTATGATAAAATGGACCCTTACAACATTTCCAGTGGGAATATAAAGTGGTATAAGCTTTTTAGAAAGCAGTTTGACAATATTCATATTCTTTGATAATGATAATATCACTTCTGGGAATTTATTTTAAGGAAATAGTCAAATGGAGACCAGTATTTTTACACAAAATTTCTGACGAGACAAACTTAAAATTTTCAGAGTTGGGGAATAGGGAGGAAAATTATGATAAAATTACAGTATGGAATATGTTTCAGCATTAAACATAGTTAACAAAATTTAGGAATAACATGGGAAAATATTTGATAGTAATAAAAATAGGATATGGAATTCTGTAGAGTATACTTTAACTACATGGAACTAAATATTGGGAGGGAATGTAATAGAAATGTGATGATTTTGGGCTGGTGGGGTTATGAATGCCCTTTTGTTTTTAGCCTCTGCTTTGTACTTCTCAGGTTTTCTTCCTTGAGCTTGAAATACTTTATAAGGCAAAAATCCAATTTACCAGGTATTAAGGAGTATTTTAGAATTTTCTTATAGTACTATATACATTCAAATAGTTTATCACAATATTGGTATTTTGAAGGGCAAAGTTGAAAATGAAATGTATCTGAAAAGAGAAGAGAAGTATTTTATGCTCTTCCTTTCCGTTCCATAGTCGCCTAAGTCACTTACCCTTCCTTAAGTCCTTATCCCAGAGAAAGATGCGACTGCCTTTGGTGACCTGTTAACTCTTTACTCTGGTCTAATGGAAACAGCCCTGGATGACAGTGAAGGACCCAGACTCTAGTTGTAGGTCAGCTGTTCCCTTCTCTTGGTCTGTTATCTCGATCTGAAAGGAAGTGGGGTGGAGGAGGATGGGATGGGGAAGGTTTTTCCAAAGTGGGGAGTGGTATTAAGTGAAATTTGGGGAAGTCCATTGAATTCCATGAAAAAAATTTTGATTAAAACATTTCATTTTATGGATTAACATTTTAAATACTAGTAATTTCAAGGTTGGGCTTCTTAAGCACATAGAGACTGCAAATCTGTTCCCATTAGATTTATGTTTGTTCATTTGATCATTTCCATTCAATAAATATTTGTTAACTTTGAACTATTTACTGTTCCTTTAGAGTAGTGGTTCTCAGCTGGGGGCCATTTGTCCTCCATTTGACAATGTGTGTGGACACATTTCTGCTTATCATAACTCAGTTGAGGGTGCTACTGACATCTAGTGGGTAGAGGCCAGGAATGCTGCTAAACATCCTGTAATACACAGGACAGCCTGTGTTATTAATGCCAAGGTTGTGAAACCCTGCCTTATAGTTCATTATCCTAAATATAATCAGTTTATAGAAAATTGTGCTTTTTAATTTAAAAATAAGCCCAAATTTTAAATAATGGGAAAATGGTCATGTTGTTAGGATTTTAAGAAATAATACTCAAAAGTATATTTTGTAGAGTAACTTGAACTGGAATGTTGTTATTTTATCTAATCATGATTTCAATTTTGATTTATCCTACAGAGCTTCTTTGCCAACTTGGAAATAATAGCTCTTTCTGCTTCTAGCCTTAATAGAAGTTGTTAAGAGCTCCCTGAGCGTTCCTGGAGTACTTTCTTTACATGGGCCCTCATAAGCAAAATTATTCTCCCTTTTGGGGGGTCATAACAGGACTCTGCACTAACACCCTTCTTTCTCACTGTGTACCCTACCACCCCCCCAAAAAAGGAGGGTATGGAAATTTATTTTTACTTTCAGGATATGACAGCTAGTTATTGTTACTAGAGCTTCCACTTTACTCAGTTCTCTGCTGCTTTTATCAAATTTACCATGTAAACATTTTGAAAACAAGGTTTAAAAAGTTTTTGCAAACTTTTTGTCAGTCTGTTTTAAAGATTTATTTTTTTTAAAGATTTATTTCTAATGTTTTTTGACAGAGACAGAGAGAGATACAGAGACAGAGAAGAAAGAGGGCCCGGAACAGTCTCCATAGTTGCACATCATTGGTTTTTCCACATAGTTTCATTCCACAGGTGGGCGTGGGGCTGCACAGGGCAGGAACTGGGCCGGGGTCTTATCCCGGTGAGAACTGAACTGGGGTAACTCCCCAGTTCAGCATATGGGTCTGCATGGGTTGGGGCCAGGATTCAATCCTTGGTCCCAGGGACTGCAAAGTGAGCACTTAACCCACTGAGCCATCCCGGCTTCCCCTGGTCAGTCTGCTTAATGGAGCAGACACGACGTTGTATCTCTTGACTCTTGGAAGAGGTTGATAGAGGCCTCTGTCATCTATTTACATTCGCCATGTCATGTTCTGAATAGGTGTAGATTCCTAGGATTATGATTGCTGTTTTCTTAGCAATGTGTTTTCAGATGTTTTGTGTTTGAATCTATAAGGAGCAAGACTAGTATCTTTAGTTTAAATGACTAGGATCCTGAAATGGAGGCTTAGGGACTAGTTTTAAATTAATGGTAGAGCTAGAATTAGATGCTATTAAATGAAACTTAATTTTGAGAAGTAACTTTAAAAATTGCTATCTGCAATTGGTTCTATATCAGATGTAACCAATTAATCTTGTGTAGTCCAGAACTTGAGTTTTACATGGCAAGTACCTCTATTTTGTACCTCCCATAGATCCATTTTATTTCCCTTGACCATTTTTCTACAGATATTTGTCAGGATACGAATCAGGTTCTCTTCAAATGCTGCCAGGGGTCTGAAGAGGTACCCTGCAACAAACCAGTTCCTGTAAACCTCTCTGAGGATCCCTGCTGCCCACTGCATTTCCAGTTGCCTCCTCAGATGTATAAGCCCGAGCAGGTACTGTCTGTGCCAGATGATCTGGAAGCCGGCCCCATGGATCTGTACTTGAGTGCTGCCGAGCTTCAGCCCACTGAGAGCTTACCTCTGGAGTTCAGTGATGTAAGTTAGAGAAGCTCTGCTCTGGTTGGCTCTTGAGGCAAGGCCTTATTTATTAATGGTGAGAATAGATTAGTCTTTTGTGGTTAGGAGAGCTGATAAAATTTTTTGAAATGATGTGTGATTATAATTTAGCATATTCATTTTTTATGTTTACAGTTCTGTTGGGTAATGACCTACAATTAGAATTGTCATGTGAACTGAGGGAAACACTATACAAGAGCTCTAAACTGGAAACAGCCTTTATTGTGTGTGTGTGTGTGTGTGTGTGTGTGTGTGTGTATGTATGTATGTGTGTGTGTGTATATATATATATATATATATAAATATATAAATACATGTATATTTAGAGGTTGTTAGTAATGATAGGGGAATACAATTTAGTCTTGCTCTATCTACATGAGCCTCTTTTTATTTTTTAGTACAAGAGGTTCATTATACTATTTTGTCTGTCCTGTCTATTCTTTGTGTTTGAAGTTAGCATATTCATTTAGAGACTTTAAATTGGCATAAGCTTTTAAGGGCAATTGTAAATGAATGAGAAGGTGGAAAGTCAGGATTATGGTTGGATTTGGTGTAACCAGGGAATTTGGTACCCATTCATAAGGTGAGTGGTTCATTAGAATATTAGTAATACAAATGAGTTTTTTTTTTTTAAAGATTTATTTTTATTGTTTTTGACAGAGAGAGATAGAGACAGAGGGGGGGGGGAGGTTCCCAGAGCAGTCTCTGTAGTTGTACATCATTGGTTTTTCCACATAGTTTCATTCCACAGATGGGCGGGGCTGCACAGGGCAGGAACTGGGCCGGGGTCTTACCATGGTGAGAACTGAACTGGGGGCACTCCCCAGTTCAGCATATGGGTCCACACGGGCTGGGGCCGGGATTCGATCCTAGGTCCCCAGGGCTGCAAAGTGAGCGCCTAACCCACTGAGCCATCCCGGCTTCCCCACAAATGAGTTCTGATATCTACTCTTGATAGTGTAAACTTATGTTTTAGCTTAGGGTTTTCATTTTCATATTAATGGGCCTCCCAAGAAATAACTCTAAACTATGGTTACTGTTTTTCATATTTGATACATTATTACATATTAGTTTGTGAACAGACTAGAGCAGCAATGATCTCCCTGAATATTTACTTTTATATCCTTCTAACTATATATACTACTATACCCCTTTCAGTTTGCTCTTGGATTGGTCCTAGCCCATAAACCCAGCTCACATTTTGTTTCCCTAATTAGCACTACTTACTGTTTGACTTTAGGGATCAATTGACATTCCATCTCTATCTTGGCGCTTTTGCTTAATCTTTTAGCCTTCTGGATAAAGGTCTTCATTACTTATTCTGAAGACAAATCTGGATTTTATAATAAAGTTATTTTTGTGTATAACCATAACATATTTAAGGTGATGGATCTAAATGGAAAATTTAGTATAGGTTGCTAGATTGTTAAGGGTAGAAGTAAGGATATTGGTCACTAAAAAAATATATCAGGGCAGGGTAATATCTGAGAAAAGATAAAGTGGCATTATGAATATACTGATTGTAATTTTCCCCATGATTCCTTCCCCTTTTTGGGGGGTTATATACTGTCTACAGGTGTATTAAACTTCTGATTTTTATTACTTCATTTATAATACTATAATAATTTTTATTATCCTGATTATAATTGCTCTTTTAAGTTTTTTTCATACAGATTCATAGAATATGAGAATTAGAAAGGGACCTTAGAGATTATATACTCCAGTGATTCCCAAATTTTTCCAGTAAGATTATATTGAAGAGAGCTTATTAATGTTTATGTCATCTGGTTCATTTCTAGAGACATTACTGTTTTGCTTCTCTCACTGTTTTTGCCATATTTTAAATATTTTCTTTCACATCTTTGATAATCTAGATTTAAGAAAATGTGACTGTGACACTATGTGTGAAGGTTACATTCTTGTTTGCTCTTTGTAGAATATTTACATGAAATATAAAGATTGTAAGATGTGATCATAGCCAAAAACTGACATTTAAGGAATCTTAGTTTTTTTATTATTTTAGAATATATTGTTAAATTTATTAATCCTTATATATGGTGTGGATTTCTTAAAGAAAGTATGAGAAGCAACCTTTCTTTTGAGACTCCAGTAGGTTTTTAAAACATAGAATACGTTTGTTAGAGATAAAAATGATATGGTCACCTATTTATAATTGATCATCTATTCTGTTCATATTAATGTACTTTCAATAAACCATATTAGTCATTAAAAAGTATAGTTTTATTCTTAGCCTTTGGAGGTAAGAATTCTCCAGAAAATGCTGAAACAAGATGCAGTTTTAGAGAATAATTTTGCCCTTCCACAAATTCTGAATATATTTATTAGCATAAAATTTTGCTGGGAAAAAATGATCTCTTAATTTTTGTGAATTTCACCCAGCAATCTTTTTACCTGTGTTCTGCCTTAGATGTCATTTCTGTAACTTGTTAGTAACTTCTGGTAACTTGACTCATGGGAGGGCTAGGTATTAGATACTTAACATGGGTAAAATTGCAGCTTTCATTCTGGATATACTTGCCTGCTTTCTGTGCTTTGATCCAAGGATGTTTGGCAAGTACCAACCTAATACCTTAATCCTGTTGCTTTGAGCTTGCTGCTTTTGTGTGTGTGTGTGGTTTTTGAGTTGTTTTTGAGATCAGAACTAAAGTAGATTCTCAATGTCTTGATGCTTGTGTAACATTCCTGTTATGGTAGGCATTTCTGCTGATGATTTTTATCCTCTCTTATTTTAGGTTCCTTTCCCCAATTTTAATTCTTATAACAGACATCACTGTGAATATGTGAGAAAAGCCTTTTCAGTATTTTCCTTTGAAAACATTTCTGTTTCATTATCATCATGAGACTTGGAAAACTTGCCTCACCATTTAAATGGATTATTATTATTATTTAAAATATATGTATATATATATTTTTTAAGATTTATTTTTATTGGTTTTTGACAGACACAGAGACAGATAGAGAGAGACAGAGAGAAGGGGGAGGGCCCAGAGCAGTCTCCATAGTTGACAGCATTAGTTTTCCATATAGTTTCA